>JAJOZX010010188.1:0-130155 GCA_023014485.1 Bathynomus jamesi | reverse complement strand
GAGTGCGTCGTCCATGAGAACATAAGGTTGGCTTTTCGTCACCTATTATAAAGAAAAAACGACCTTAGAAAGTCAGCATATCTGTCTTTATTGACCTTTCGTAGCTCATACAATGCAGAATACCTAAACATATTGTCATTATCAAATTGATGTATCTTCCATTCTGGCCACCAACAATCTTATAACCCTTTATCCGATAGGAGCCCTTTTATAGGTTCATTTGGTATAGAAATTGAGTTCCATTTCATTAACGGAGATTAACGGAGATCTTTTGTCGGTCTCTATCCTTTTCTGGTACAATATAATCAACCGGAGAATCTTTCATTAGTTAAGAATTCCAGTTTCAAAGGACACCATTGCTCGTAACTCAGTGGCAAACACCTTTTCCCTATAAGCGAAGTGAAGATACTGAGGTCGTGAGTTCGAATTCCCAATGATGCTGGAAATAATAATACGAGAGTTAAACCAATAGACCGCATCAGCTGGCCTGAGCGCTGGCCTGAGCATCACCTATGATGCTATGTAGCTAAAAATTTAGTACATATATATATATATATACCTCTTGATAGTCATCAAAAATTAATATTTTTTCATTCTAAATTACCTTAATATGAAGCAAAATTTATAATGAAGATCAGTCCAGGTCAGATCAGTCAGGTCAGATCAGTCAGATCAGTCTTATTATCATAAACAATAACAATAATCAGTAACAGTACCTTATTTAAATTGGTAATCTGGAAGTCATCACAAATCACTGTCCAATATCTATTTAGCCGATCATGGGAAATTAAAAAAAAAAAAAATTCACATATCGACAAATAACGTTCTTCACAGAGGAAGGTATATTTGTTACCCTGTCAGTTCGGCTTTAAGGTGAAAACCTCAACCGTAGTTGCCGTTATTGCGTTAACTGAGGACCTCGAGAAATATTTAAACAATGGAAAACCTCAATTGCTACTTTCCTTGACCTCTCCAAAGCTTTTGACTCGACAGAACACTCGATTTTAACCTAAAAATTGGGTTATTATGGAGCACAGGATGCCGTTAGTCTGGTTCAGGTACCATTTAAATAGTAGACAGCAATACGTCAGAGTAGATAAAAGCTAATGAGAATTTTAATCAATTACACACGGAGTACTACAGGGTTCGATATTGGAACCCCCTCCTATTTCTGTGTTATGTCCATAACTTTCATAACTGCAATAGCGTAACCAATATTCAGTAAGGGGATGACACGGCTACACTTTTCATATCTGATAACAACTTACGTACTTTTACAAGAAAGAACAAACATGGCGCTTACCATAGGTGTACGGGCTGGGGGTTTGGGTGGCTGAAGTCCCCCCAGATTCGTAAGTTTCCGAATATTTTCGGGTAAATACCTAAAAATTCGGGCAGAGTCCCAAAACAATGGCGAAAAAATTGGAGTTTATTAAATTTAGACTCAGATGTGCTAATTAAACCAAACATAATAAATTAAGCAACAATTTTTTTGCTTGGCTGCAATGTTGCATAAACTTATCGCATTTAAATTTATAAAAACAAAGTTGTTGCTTTATATATTTCTTAAAAATTTTTGTTATGTAATTTAATTTTTGAGGTACACATGACACCTGTAATAAGTTCACTCAACGCAACACTCGAAAAATTTATGTTATCTGATGGCAAAAATATTCAGTGTTTTGTTAGGTAATTTTTTTTAGAATATTCATGAAAAATATGCATATTTTATTATGCTCTGTGAATATATGCGCATTATTGCAACAAAATCTTTCATTTCCGAGCCATGTTAAGTTCATTATGTCGTCGTCGGAAAATTCGGCACCATGGAAATTTTTCGGCCAAATTGCGAGCCGACCCCCGAAAAAAAGGGCGCTTACCCTTATTTATAACTGGTTGAATGCAAATAAATTATTGCTAAATCTAGCCAAGACTTCATATGTGATTACGACAAATAGAAAAAAAAAAAATTAAAATATAAATATAGATCATATTACAATTAACAGAGTATCTAAAATGAAAGTGTTAGGTGTAAGTTTGGACGCAAAACTAACTTTCAAATACCACATCGAACACACGTTAAGTAAACTGTCAAAGTTCCTTTATATCTTGCTTAAATTAAATTATTCCAGTCTGTATTACACCCTTGCACACTTTCACAGCCTATGTAATATCGCAGTTTGGGGAAATACAAACCATTATATTAATTATCCATTAAATGTATTGAATAAAAGAAAAATGTCCGAATCATATCAGGTGCCAGAACCAACTGAGAATACGCAAGATCCATGCTCCAATCCCTAAAACTTCTTAAGCTCAGTGACCTGCACAAGTTGAATATCTTATCGCATATTCATAATCAGTCTATACGGAAGCTACTTTGTTAATTATGTAAGTAATATGAACAGGACCGCCGAGAGGGCGGGGAAGCCGGGTTATATCCCCGGGGCCCGGACCTCTAGGGGGCCCGGAAAGAGGGGGGATAAAATCTAAAAATATTAATAAAGCAATTGATTAAATAAGAAAGAGGAAATATAATTAATAAACATACATTTTATAGACATTATCATACTGTATGTTTTGAATAGTGACTTGGACATATAATCAGTTTGCTTGTTATGTACACAAAAAACATTCATAATAAAATACTGAGTAAACAGGGGGGGCCCATATATCAATCCTTCCCCGGGGCCCGTGGCAGCTCTCACCGGCCCTGAATATGAAACAACCAAGTAAACCGTTCAGTGAACCTAAGGCACGATAACGCCTACTTCCAAAACCTAACTACACATTCGAAACATGGAAGAGATTCTTCTCATACGAAGACGTTGTGATTTGGAATATTTCTGAAACTAACTTAAAAACGAACACTTTTCGTAGAGACATTTGCATTCAGTTAAAAAGGAAAGTCTTCGATGGATACTAACTTTTTTCCCTTCGCATCCTTCTTCCCGTATCGTATTCCTTTATTTCTCCTACAAAAAATCATTTAAAAAAAGTTGATTTCATGTGTAAATTATTGCTTTCTTTCTGCATTCTAGTTCAAGCAAATCAGTGTTAACTATATTGTATACCAGTGAATTATTATTATTTCAATAATGAAACCAAATTCCTTTATGTGAATGTCATGACCCTACTCAGGCCTACTGTGTAGTGATGGGCCATCATTGCTGAGCATGTATTGTCGCCAGTGGTGTAGTCGTAATTTCTTCAGTGGGGTAACGCAACAACAATTTTTCTTATATAGCGTTTCTATAAAATTCTACAGCGTTTTTACATTTTATTATTTACATTCCCAAAAACACGTTGAAATTGAAGGGGTTAGGAAAGAAATATAGTTGGAAAGAGTATCTATTACAAAAATGTTCAGTAGAAACAGCAAAAAATACAAAAAATATAAAGTAAAATAAAATCAGTAGGGTAACGCTAAAAGTAAAATAAAACCAGTGGGGTAGCGCCGTTACCTTGCGTTACCCCCGGACTACACCACTGAATTTTTGTCGCCGCATTTGTTAAAACATATTAAAAATTCTTATTAGTTCGTAGTCTTAGTTAAATTGCCAAAATAAACAGTGGAAATTTTAAAACTTTCAGTATAAATTTCTTTGTTTTTTCAAGAAATGGAATGATGACGTCATGTTGGCCCTCAGTTACAAATGCATTGGTAACGACTCTGCTTCAAAATTTGTGTTTGCTTTTAATCTTCGAGGTGTGTGTATATATATATATATATATATATATATATATATATATATATCCCACTACGAGGAAACTAAATACCTGGCTCAGGATAATATCAACCTCTCGATGTGAGATGGAGAGGTCGCGAAAGCAACTCTTTCCTTTCCCGAGCCACTTAGCTCTAGTAGAGGCAGTACCACAAACCTGACCTCAGCGTATTCTATACATTGTGAAAAGTACTTCTAAACCACTGTTATAATTTTCTGTTTATTTGCTCTATATACGTAAGCCAATATTATGGAGAGAATATCCGTCACGTTCATAAACTTTATTTTACAGAAACGATTCATTTAATTACAATAAAATGCATAATTCATACAATTATGACGATAAAAAAAATGCTAACATAAAAGATGACAGATTTTTACAACCAACGATAAAATAAATTATAAAAGAATGTCCTAAAATTCATCCTATCTTTACTATTTTCTATATAGCCCTTCTCCTTCAATGAAAACGAAATTTTTATTTTTTTTTAAATTTTGTATGGATAACCTTTTAATTTTCAATAAAGCAACTTGTAAACCTCATAAAAGGATTAAAATATAAAAAATAAAAACGATAAAAACCTTACACCTTACTGATTATGTTTAATGTTTTTGGAGCTATTGAGGAATAGGGACCCCAGCCTTCTTTAGTTAGCTTTATAAGGTTAACTAACGAAAATATCATGACCTAACCTAACCAATCGTCAAGGGCGTACAGTTAACCTAACGATTGGTTAGGTTAGGTCGTGATATTTTCGTTAGTTAGCCTTATAAGCCTAACTAAAGAAGGCTGGGGTCCCTATTCTTCAATAGCTCCATGTTTTTTTTTGTACTTTCCTCTTATCCCAGACCCCAGACTTTTTTGCCAGAATCGGACGCCATTGCCAGATTGCCAAATTTCATTGCCAAATTTTTTTTTTTAAATGTTAGTTAACTAACCTAACCTAACTTATCCAACCCCTGGTTAGGTTAGGTTAGGTTAGTTACTTAACATTTAAAAAAAAATAATTTGGCAATGAAATTTGGCAATCTGGCAAGTGGCAGTACGAATCTGGTAAAAAAGTCTGGGGTCCGGGATAACACGAAAGTACCTTTTTTTTTTATATGGATTGTAAATATGATTGTAAATATTCCATTTTTCATCCAAATTATTTATGGGTTTCCACTGAATTTGGTAATTCGACAAGCTTCGAACTATTTACTATTCTTCAAAATTTATTTATAATAAATTTGTAAAATATTTTTTATACTTAGTTTTCCTTCAAAATACTCTCATTAATTTAATGTTTCATCAATGATGACATCTTAGTTTAATAAGAGCTCTTTTAAAGCGAATTATACAAAACAGAAGACACTTCATTAGATGTTCTTAAGAATTCACAAGAATATATTGTACAGGGTGTCCCAGAAGTCTGGACTCATAGGGAAAATAGACATTATATTTTTAAGGTGACATAAACACATTTCTAATGTCAGTTTTACATATTTTAGGAAAGAAAATATCCTGATGGCTTAGTATACCAATCAGGACATGTAGCAATACCAGTTCCACTTCTCTCTCCTGATTGGTATAGTGAGCCATCAGGTATTTTTTTTCCTGAAATATGTAAAACTGACATTAGAAATGTATTTGTTTCACTTTGAAAATATTTTCCCTATGAGTCTAGACTTCTGGGACACCCTGTATATATTGCACATACTATTGTACCATTTTATGGGATTTATAGCCTATCAATAAAGCTTATCACCATCATTATCAAAATGGGCGAATCGCCGAAATCTTGATTCCGAACGTAATATAATCCATATCTGCGTATCTAAATACGACGTTCGGTTCCAGAAACCTCTTAACTCACCTCCTCTTAATTCACCCATTATCTGTATCACTCAATGAGTAACAGCTGAAAATGAATAAGCCAAGATTTATCCTGTCTACAGCATCATCATCATCATCATCAGTAAAAAATATCTCAGTAAGAAACCTATAAAGATCTACAACTTCCATAGCAAACCTATATAGGTTCCCAAACTAAACCTACCTATGATTCATCACCATCTGAACTTACCTGGAACAGAGTGAGGCGAACATGAATTATGCATTTCGATGTCTTCCATGTAAGGGTTTGGACCGGGTGTTCGAGTTCACTTTCCATAGCTAGGCGATAACGGCTCTTGTTTCACCCTTCGCAAACGGATAGAATGAAATACAATTAACACCGATTCGAAATGCTACATTTTCCACATATTTCCCATATATATATATATATGCCATTTAACTGCAATGAACCACGCAGTATATAATGAAAGAAAACGACGTAAATAAGGAGCGTCTCTGCACACGGGTGAAGAGATAAATAACGAATAAATGAAAAATGAGGCGAACCGCCCGGGAATCGAACCCAGGGCCTTCCATTGCCGGTTGGATGCGCTACCATACACTACGGACCTCGATCAATCATAAATCGAAATTCTCCTACATAGGGCAGAAACAATGCCCTGAGAGGGCACCCTCGCAAATCGTGAATATGTGCATTTAACTGCAATGACCACGCAGTATATAAATGAATAGAAACGACGTAAATAAGGAGCGTCTCTGCACACGGGGAAGAGAATAACATAAATGAAAAATGAGGCGAACCGCCCGGGAATCGAACCCAGGGCGGTTCGCCTCATTTTTCATTTATTCGTTATTTCTCTTCCCCGTGTGCAGAGACGCTCCTTATTTACGTCGTTTTCTATTCATATATATATATATCGTATATATTATATACAGGGTGTCCCGTAAGTCTGGACCCATAGGGAAAAATAATAAAATTACAAAATAGTCCAAAATTTATTTATAATATATATATATATTTTTTTATATTATTTTTATTATTTTTTATTATGATCTTACTCCGCTGGAGTTTTATTTGTGGGGCCACTTGAAAGCCAAGTGTACGAGGTCAAACTTCAGAACATTTTCCACCTTAAAGCACGCATTGTGGAGGCGTGTCAAGAAATTTCTGCGACTGTGATTCAGAAAGTGCTGTCGCAGTGGAGATTGCGTCTTCAACTATGTGTGCGACACAACGGCGGACACTTTGAACAGATTATGTAATAAATTTTTGGACTATTTTGTAATTTTATTATTTTTCCCTATGGGTCCAGACTTACGGGACACCCTGTATATATATATATATAGGGTGATTCAAAATAATGTAAGCACAGTTTGAAATTATTTAGTTATTATGTATATACATTATTTTGAATCACCCTGTATATAAAACATAACTCACTGTGTGAATTGTTTTCACGTCTTAAATAATAAGAATATTTTAGGATTTTTTTTTCATTTGACGAGAAAGTAATTCATTATTTGCATAAACTTCAAGTATTCTAAAAAAAAAAATTCTACTCAGTTGAAAAAGGTTTATCCCCTCAGGAAGCTAATTACGTTACTGTAAATAATACAAGGTGAGCGAAAAGTCCCTGTGCACCTGTTGGAAGTTGGTTATAGTGGAAGTAGTTATAGTGAATGTACTTACAAGTGCACAGGGACTTTTCGGTCACCCTGTATATTTTCGGAATAATGAGGAACAAAATAGCTTCTTCACTAAATCGTATTTAACAAACACGAGGATTTTTTCATGCATACTTGCCAGCATTTTGAAAAGCAAAAATGATAGGATTTGGAATCATTACCAGGGGGGGGGGGTCCGGGACCATTTCCATCCACCCCCCCCCCCCACATCCCAGGGGCAATTTTTTAAAATCTAACCTTAAATGATGCACTCTAGTGCATTCTGAGCTTAAATGATTTGCTATTATTTGTATGTTGCTCGTATTAATGTGAAAATGACTGAAAATTGGGAGAATCCGGGAGCATGGCCCCCGTGAAAATTGAAAAAAAATGTAACTGCATAATATTACATCGTGGTAACTTTTCAGGGAAAGAGATGCAACAAAATCATCATTACAAATCCTATCACTAGAAACATTTTTTCTAGTGATTTCCATATTATTTCATGAAAGTAAATTATGACACTTGACTTGGAACATATTTTGAAATACCATGATACAATCCATTTTAATCACAATCAACAACCCCTGTTCCCTTCCCTTAATCATAATACATTATATGACCATAGAATATTTATTTTAAACCGGTTAAATCACATAAAACTTATAAATATATTATTTATTAGTCTTTCAATAAACCAAAACACGTAATACGAAGATATTTTATTTTACTTTCTGTCCTTTAATCAGAATTAGGTTGTTGTTAAAGCGTATTTTATTTTGATAACAAACGGGGTGGTTATTTGATTTTGAGTTAACGAGGGGAATGCCATCTCCCCTCATTCCCCCTCAATTCGAGCCCTGTCTATCAGCGAAAACTCTTAGCCTCTGTCGGATTTCAAAACTAAATGGTTTAAGTTAAAATATTACCGTATGCAAAATTTAATGTGTCCATTTTGAGGTTTGGCGCGTACGGCATGCATTAAAAAAAAAGAAAAAAATTCACTACTCAATGATATTCGGTAGATAAAATCCGTAGATTTTATCTGCTCATTAAAATTCGTACATCAATTAATTTATAGTCAGTATATTTATTATTGTTAATTAATTAACACTGATAATAACATTAAATTTCATATTGTTGTTTACAACTCCTAAAATTTTATTAATTAGTTAATTATTAATTAATTAATTAATTAATAATTAAAGAGTCAATAAGTAATTTCGTATGAATTACGTTACCTTTTCTGTTCTATATAGAACTAACTATTAGTGTATTAAATGTATACAAACTATCCAGTTCGAATAATTTGATAAATGTACGCATGAGATAATTGCATTAAAAAACGAGGCAACTGATTATATATATATATATATATATATATATATATAATATATATATATATATATATATATATAGGTGTTCCCAAAAATGCCCCTATTTCTAAATAAATGTTCTAAGCTAAAAAACCAACAACAACTAGATACAAAGATAATTGCAACAGGTACGTAAAACATAATGGTTTATTAACATTAATTAAGCAGTGTTCAATGTAATCACCAATTTTTTCTAACACAATTCAACCTTACATAAATGATATAAATTTTGGAAATAGTTCAGCTGGGATGTTGTTCATTACCTCATTAGACTTTGATTTTTAGGTCTTCAAGTGACTTAGGTTGGTAGAATAGATCCTGTCTTTTATGCAACAAAAAAAGTTAGGGGGTGTAAAGTTAGGTAAGTATGGGGAGGGGGGGCCATTCCACTGGCTCATGAAGAAAGATTAGTCACCCGAAAAAATTATTCCTCAAAATGTTGCGAGTTTCACAAGCAGTGTGTGGAGGTGCTCCATCCTGCTAAAGACTTAGTAAAGCCTTAGCTTTTCTTAAAGACTATAGCTTACTTAGCTTAGTAAGGCCGTCTATGGCCTTACTAGGCTATAGTCTATTAGCAGCAGTATCGGCTTTTCCTAATTTCTACGAAATTGGCAAAATATTTAGGAATTATAAACAACACTATGACATTTAATACCGAAAATTTGTGAACTATTAAGATACGGAAATATACTGTATATATATATATATATATATATATATATATATATATATATATATATATATATATATATAATATATATATATATATACACTAGGGTGTGTTTATGGTATATGGTAAAAATGCGAAATGAAAATGCAAGGGAGCGGAACCCTTTATTTTGTGAGAATACATGAGAAAACAGAACAGGCAAAATTTCTTTGTAATCCAACAACATTTAGAGGTTGCCCACAGCTGATAGGTATTTTCAATTTATAGGGCAATGGATATTTTAATTCTCAGTTTAAATGATAAATTGCATCTCCAATAAGTATTCAGAACAAATATATCGTGTGAGTATATTCACTAAATTCATAATTAACGATTAAAGTACATGACACCTCGAGTGTTGGCGTTCATTTTTTCATCAAAGTGGCTTTGGAGGCTGTCGGCAAGACTTTACGATGTTCTTCGACGATTTGAATCATGAACTGCATCTGCTCTTCGTTCCGAGTCCTTCCAGCCTTCGTGAATTCTTGAATCAATGCTATGCCTCGCTCTTTGCATCATTCACTACATTTAAGGAATCCACCCTGATCTTTGCTGAACCAAAGCTGGTGTTGTTTTCCCAGTTTGATGGATCCTCTTGCAGGAAATCGACCGGAAGATCTAGAAGGGTGAACAGATTGTACGTATTGGAAGAGTAAAAGTCTGCCAGGGTCTTTCCTCTTGGATCTGGAATCCAGACTCGTCGGGGGGGAGCTTCTGACCCTTCAACGGAATTCATATTCTCTACCATTTTCCGCTTCTCATCATCATCGACTGCAGGATCGAATAGTACAAGGCCCACGTTTACCTCATTGAGGTACCAGAGATGCCGATTAAAACTCTTGTACCTAGCGGCGTTGGTGTTTTGCAACTTTTGAAGGAGGGCTAAGTCGCTTCGTGGAGCACTTGCTGCTTCTCTTGCTGAAAACCACGGAAGGACGTAATCTTGAGCAACGAAGAGACAGAAGTCCCGCAACCCAGAAATCAGGCGGTCACTGCTACTTGCTCCACGAGATGCTGAAGGACATTGGTTCATGTGCATCGTGAACTGGTATCTGAACATCCAAATCTTGAAAGAGTAAATTCCACGCGCCATCCACCGTGCTCGGTGCAAAGCCCCTGGAGCCATGAACACAGGACTCCGACGTCCGTGAGGTACTCCTCCCAAGAAAATGACTACAAGTTCAAGAAGCTCTTTGTAGTCATCTCTGGGATGCTTCACTTTCAGAAGGTCATTTGCTTCATGAATCATCTTCTCGGCCCAGGGACTGATCACTGCAGCCGTGTCCTCTTCGTCCGCGGCAGTGGAGTATTCATTCAATTTCACTTGCGGCCAAACATTACGGAAGCTCTGGAAAATCGTAATCTCAGGTCCTTTGGAAAGGTCTCCAACAAGAAAGAAAATACTGCTTCAAGCAGCAGTTCCAGCACGTGTTGTCGACACGCAAAGTAAATCATTTCACGCCCGAGAGCCTGCTCTACTCGCACACACTCCTCCATGGATGCCGGTGTTGGTGGCTGTCGTGTCAAAGCAAAGAGCTTTGATCTTCTGGCCAAGATCCCAGTTTTCGATGGTTTCGATGATGACGATTGCTGTCCTTTCTGCCTTGGAGTCTGGGAGTTTGGGGATGGCTAGAATCTTGCTCATCCCATCCCCGGTAACTAAGATGGCTAAACGGTCGATTTTGTCTCTTCCCATTAAGTCTGCCATAAGTTTTCCATCCCAGTGAAGAACAAGAGGGCATTCAGGCTTGTAGGAAGCTCTCACCTCTGCTTCGTGGGCTGATCTGTACCTGGATCTGCTGGCCCGAATAGCACTTGGACTGAGGCACATCTCACTTATGTCCTGACCCATTTGCATGCCAAAGGGGATGAGAACACGAGCAGCTGCCCTGTCGCTCATCCGCGTGCGGTCCAATGCCGCAGCGACCTCCGAACTGATTGCCGTCGTCCCACGGCGATGTTTTGGAGCCGACGATGTAACTGGCTTTCTTTCGGGACTTGTTTCCTCACTTGATGACGCTGACGATGAGGTTTCCATAACAACGGTAGCAGAGATTTCTTCCATTTCCTGCACATGCCTGTCTTTCCGCTTCAATTCCTGAGCAGTTCTTTCTTGGGCCCTTGCGACTTTTTTGGCAATCTTCTTGTCGACATTTCCAATCCTTCCTCTCCGACCCTCCTCCCTTTGAGCAAGCAGGAAGTCCTTGTCCTCCTGAATTTTGATAAGATTTAGGGCATTTTGGTGACCAATGTCGAAAAGGTTGTTCAAGCTTGACCTGAACGCAGCCTGGTTGTCCAAATTGGTCTTCGTTTTCCGCGAAATTCTCTTCTTCAAACCCTGCCATTCGTCATGCAATTTCCGGACGTGCTTCTTGACGTCGTGCGGATGTTTCGTCGGCAAACCTTCTGTCACCCAGATTTCAATGATGGCTTGTGATGTCGAGGACACACTCTCAGCTAAGGATTTCTTCTCTTCATTGTGGTGATGGAAAAGGTACTTCAATACATCACCTCTTGAAGGTAATTGCTGACCGGCAATAGTAGGACTTGATGACCCCACAAGCCAGATTGATTTCTTCGATCTTGTACATGCCGCCATCGTTCACCAGTTATCTGTGAATAAGACAAAACAGTGAAATTGGTAAGTTAATTTAACCCATTCATGGATAAAGTACCTCAGGAAAATGTGTAGAAATAAGCCACCCTCTTTGTAACCGTAATCTGTGTTCAAACAATGATTGGCTGATAACCCATGAACACAATATGTATTAAAATTATAATAATTTTGCGAAATCATGCATACATAACCATTTACAGTATATCCAATCCATATATAAATTTAAAATAATCTACGGTACACTACACTATTTCACTCGGACGATGCGAAAAAAGATGATTGCAATACGCTGAAGCAGAGAGCGTCCAAAATTTTATACGCATACAAATTAAACCTTATAACTATTTTTGGAAATAAAAATATTGCCGGTAAAACAAGTCATTATACTTACAAACAATTCATAATACCATCCATTACAGTGCTAAGTAAAAAAAACGTTTGAAATATATGAATTATTTAAATAACACTTACCGTTATGAGAACTGTGATGCTTCTTGGCCACCATTACGTAAATGCATGAAAGACGTGAGTAATTAAGAGAAAACGATTTAGAATTAAAGAAAATTCATTTGTTGGTATACTGAAGTAAAGAAATATGGATTATCAGAACGCAATTGACAAATGCAATTTCTAATTTTGGGGACGCTGTGTATCAATGGGTTAATAAACACTAGAAGTGACTTAAAAAGGGCGCATAAATAAATGAGCATATGGGTAAAACTTTGGGGTCTTTGGGCAACCTCTAAATATTTGATATTTTCCAAAAAAATCATGTGCTTTATTTGCTCCCGGAACCTCATCATTTGCGGGGTTCCGTGACCCGAAATTCACACTTTCAGTTTTTAAAAGCACCCTAATATACACATTCAACTGCAAAGAACACGCAGTATAAATAACGTAAAGAACGACGCTTGTATAGGAGATATTCCGCGCAAGACGAGAGAGAGAGTACGAAACAAATGAAAAAATGAGGTAACCACCCGGAATCGAACCGGGATCTTCCGATTGCCGAGCAGATGCGATACCATTACACCATGGGCCTCACTCTTCCAAATGCCGTAATTCCTCTACATACTCGCAGAAACCAATGCCCCAAGGGGGCACCTCCCGCATGCCGTAAATTATATACATTCAACCGGCAATCGGAAGATCCCGGGTTCGATTCCCGGGTGGTTACCTCATTTTTTCATTTGTTTCGTTCTCTCTCTCTTGTCTTGCGCGGAATATCTCCTATACAAGCGTCGTTCTTTATGTTATTTATACTGCGTGTTCTTTGCAGTTGAATGTATATAATGTTACGGCATGCGGGAGGTGCCCCCTTGGGGCATTGGTTTCTGCGAGTATGTAGAGGAATTACGGCATTTGGAAGAGTGAGGCCCATGGTGTAATGGTATCGCATCTGACCGGCAATCGGAAGATCCCGGGTTCGATTCCCGGGTGGTTACCTCATTTTTTCATTTGTTTCGTTCTCTCTCTCTCGTCTTGCGCGGAATATCTCCTATACAAGCGTCGTTCTTTACGTTATATATATATATATGAAAAACTAATGCTTTAAGTATGAAATTGTAAAAGAATGTTTTAATATACAATATTTATTAGTTATTAAGTACTGAAAGATTAGAAATGTATACGTATATGCATATAGGCTCGTATATCCTGAATAAAAACCTCAACCTGTTACCTTTCTGACGAAAGAAAGTCCTACAATACTCGTAAAATATACATCCATTATAAAATAACGGGCAAATAAAAATAGGGGCTTTTTTGGGGGACACCCTATATATATATATATATATATATATATATATATATATATATATATATATATATATATATATATATATATATATATATATATATATATATATATATATATTCAGTATCTTAATAGTTGAAAAATTTTCGGTATTAAATTTCATATTTTGTTGTTTATAATTCCTAAATATTTTGCCAATTTTGTATCATTACCAAAAGATGGTTATTTCATTACAGTATTTATATCGGTCCGTAAAATCATAAATAATATTAAAGCTAGTATTGAGCTTTGTGGTACTGAGCCACTTTCCGATTCTTGGACTGTAATGTCTTGTTTTGGCCCTCTGAGGAAGTTATATTGTTATGGGAGCTATATCCTGCCAATAAAGCAGAAAGTTCATTAGTATCATTATCCTACAACCATTTTCTTACTTTTTCTGCTATACCCATTTTTTTTCTAAAAAAAAACAAAACAAGGAGGGTAGACTTGGATGCGAATGATATCTTCCCTTTTGTGAAAAAGAATATGTTAACATTTTGTTTAAATTGATGTTAAGTTGCAAGACGGCGGAAATGTACTGTCTCGAAGTGAGTGCCAAAGAGTGGTATTCGGACTATAAATGAACGCTGAAATGCAGCGGTCCTGCAGTGTGGAAGTTTAACGGAAAAGCCACGCGCTTTCCCAGATGCTTTGGTTTGTCTTCAGTAGGTGCAGAGGGATGGTAGGGAGTGGGCTACTATTGACTGTAGTTCGTCGGAGCACTGGTGGTGAAAATACCTATAAAGATCAGATACGATATTTCGTCATAAGGAAAGCGGTGGGAAGCCATCAGTTGTCTATTGTTTTAATTGTTCTATTTTGGATTGAATCGAGACAACGAAGGGCAAACTACGTAGCTCTCCCCACCCCACAGAGATGAAAGCAATACTTCATCTGAGAGCGCTCATGGCTTTCATCAATAATTGCTAAATGCTCGTCTGTGAATTAATGCTTGGAGCTATTTGAAAAGCCAGGCTTTTTTGGAAGCTGTCTTAGCTAGAGTTTTTATAAAGGGAGTTATCGTGTTGTTAACCTTGTTTGGGTTTCGTGCGTCGGTCTTTCTTCACACGAAGGTCAAGCTGGTGGCCCCGCCTCTAGTCCTGGCTTGGTGGAGGAACAAGTTGCTCTCTTGCGCTCTCCACCGTACATAGCCCGTGACACGACAATTGGGCGCAGGACAAATGAGCGCCGACAATTGAGCGCCAAGACAATTAAGCGCAAGACAAAGAGCGCAAGCAAATAAAAACTGGATAAAAGAAACAAAATAAGCTTGAACAAATATTTATTAAGGATGTTAAAAAAACAATATTTATTAAGGATGTTAAAAATAATGTAGTTAGGTTAGGTTAGGTTAGGTTATTGTTTTGCGCTCTATTGTCTTGCGTTCATTTGTCTTGCGCTTAATTGTCTTGACGCTATTGTCGACGCTCATTTGTCGGCGCTCATTTGTCCTGCGCTCATAAGCCGGGGTAGCACATAGCCAGGTACACCCGGCTCATCTGGTACCGTCCTGAGCCAGGCATCTAGTCTTCTCTTGAAGACTTCAACTTTGAGCCCTGTAACGTTTCTGAGGTCCTTAGGAAGCTGGTTAAAAAGTCTTGGCCCCCTGACAACCAAGCTATTTTCCTTCAGTATTAAGGAGGTCCCTTGTCGTGCCTTGAATTTGGGAACACTACATATTCTGCTTTTCCTATTGTCAAGCGTTGTTTGGATAGTAATTGGGTTTAGTTTGAGGTTTAGTACCAGTTTTTCGATAATTTTCCATATGTAGATTATGGTATACCTCTCTCTTCTTCTTTCCAGGGAGTACAGATTTAGTTTACGTAGTTTTTCCCAGTAGTTGAGTGCTTTGGAGCCATCAATCTTGGCTGTGAAATGTCTCTGCCTCTCTTCTAGTTTATAAATTTCTTCCTTTTTATATGGGGACGTCAAAACTAACTGAGCAGTATTCAAGTTTTGGTATGATCAGTGTTCTCAGCAGGGAAATCATTACTGTCTTGTCCCTCCTTTTGAACGTTCTTAGTACCTGTCCCGCGACTCTTTTTGCTTTGTTTATTGCTATCTGATTTGGTGTCTCGAAGTTGGCATCATCGGTCATTATTACCCCCGCAATATAGTCCACAATAGTCCACAATATATATATATTTTGGATGAATTTCATAATTAAAAACGTGAAATTAATAAATGATGCAGACCAGGGGCGGACTGACAGCAACCTGGGCCCTCGGGCATAATGAGGTCCTGGGCCCTTTGAAATCCGATGTTTTTCATATTACAGTTCGATTAGACACTTGACCCAATTGAGAACACTCTCACTGTTTTGTGATGACTGCGGACCGGGGCCGCCGGGCCACCTAATGACCCGGGTTATCGGTCCATACCGATTGCCCGACCGCTCAGTCCGCCCCTGATGCACACCCACAAGGCAAAATTAGGAGCGATCCAAGGCCTTTCGTGTATTTAACAACACACCTCGTCAGGGAATGAAGGAAGAGAGCGAAAAATAAAATATAACTTTTGTTTACGCTATATATATATATATATATATATATATATATATATATATATATATATATATATATATATATATATATATATATATATATATATATATGATGCAAATCCACAAAGAAAAAGAAAAATGACTCCAAGGCCTTTCTTTTTCGTTGTGGGTTTGCATCATTCATTTATTTCACGTGTTTAATTGTGAAATTCATCCCATATATATATATATATATATATATATATATATATATATATATATATATATATATATATATATATAAATTGTAGAGAAAGGGATGTTCTTAGGGAACCTACATTTAAGAATAAAAAGGATGATCAACGCCTAAGTCAACATAATGAAGATTTAATATCAGACGTTTCGGAAGTCATACTCCCATCATAGAACTAATAATATTTAAAACTTCCCTATACCGTAAGAAAATGTTCACCGGTCTAGGTACACATTTTTTAAGTGATGTTCCTTTTGGCTTTAAAGTTAATTCTATTAAAACCCTTATTGACTACGCGTTTAAGATCTGTTCTGATTATTTTTCTTTTCATTCTGAGATGTGTTTTTAATTGATTATTTTAGCTCCAATTCTTATCCAAAGGACTTGATTACGAAATATATTCGAAATCATTTGAATCATCACTTTAAACCCCCAACTCCCCATTCCCACTGTTCAAAAAGATAAAAGATATATATCAGTGCCATTTTATGGCTATTTTAAGCCAAAGAATTGAAAAAGACCCGAAACGTTTGCTCGCCTAGTTATACCCACAAATTGATTTTAAATTTATTTTTATCAATAATTTTAGTATTAGATCCTTTTTTAAACTTAAGGAAAACTTGCCCGATGCCCTCGTCTCCAGCTTAGTTTATTCGTCTCCAGCTTAGTTTATTCTTTTAATTGTGGTTGTAACGCCACATATATTGGCAGCTCAGTCCGCCAACTTAAGGTACGGGTCGATGAGCATCGTGGCATTCATTAGTAGTCGCACTTCTCTACCACTGAGTAAACCAACCAAATCTTCAATCCGTAAACATTGCGAAAGTGACAACCATCAATTTAATAACAACTTCTTAGTTTTAACCACTTTGCAAAATAAAACAGATTTGAGAATTATGGAGTCCTTGTATATGTTACAGTCAATCAGTGAAACTAGCCATTTCACGTAATGCTTAACAATTTCAGGCATTTTGGGTAATTCGATTAAGCGATTAATGACTTCGTGAAGGTTAGGTTAGGTTAGATTAAGTTGGTTAAGTTAGGTTAGATTAGTAATGAGTATTACCAATGTTTAAGGGTCAATCGAATTACTCGAAATGACTGAAAATTTTAAGCATTACGTGAAATGACTGTTTTCACAGATTGACTGTAACATATATGATATATAGACAAAAACCGAAGTTAAATGACTATAATTCTGTGTATAACTTAAACATACAACTGATGATGGGAGTTTGACTTCCGAAACGTCTGATATTAAATCTTCATTATGTTAACTTGGCCGTTGATCATCCTTTTTATTCTTATTATATATATATATATATATAATATATATATATATATATATATATATATATATATATTAACGTTCAAGATTTTGTCTTCTCTTTTCACTTATTTTGACAAGTGTGGGAATTTTTAAAAAAAATATAAAACTTTTGCCAAAATACATCACAATTTTTTTTTAAATTAAAGGCTCATGTTTTTATTTATCTTATTTTCTATTACTCTTTATGTGATATTCTTCATTTTTTGTCTCTTATTCTTTATCATTCTTTATACTGTTTCTTCTTATTCCTAGCCTCACCTTTCGTAATATCACTCTTTATATTATATTCTTTATTTTGGATTTCTTATTCTTCCTTTCCTCACCTCTTTTTCTTCACTCTTTGTGTTAAATTCTTCTTTTTTTTTTTTGGCTTTTATTCTTTCTTTACTCACTTTTCTTTCTATCACTCCTTGTAGCATATTCTTGATATTTACTCACTTATTCTCCCTTTCCTCACTTCCCGTTTTATTTTGATCACTCTTTATATCATATTCTTCATTTTTGTCTCTTATTCCTCGCTTCTTATTCCCTTTTCCTTCCATCGCTCTTTATGTTCATTATTCCCCTCTTATTCTTCGTTTCCTCCCCTCTTCGCTTATCTTCTTTCACCGTCTATTTGACCTGCAATGTTTCCGTGAGGAAATGCACGGAATGGTAAGTGCCCCTTTAAAAATTATATGAAGAAACCCACACTCAGCCTAGCAACACTCACCAAATGCATTCTCTTACTCAGCACTTTATATAGTCTGTTATGCATTTGCTTGGCATTAGAGGGGAAATTTGCTATTCACCTCTTTTTTCATAAACTTCAAACAATGCACGATACATTCGTAATTCATATATAAATTAGTTTAAAAATAAATATTCGCTAACTTCACTTGATAATATAGTATTTGGTGCGTGCATATATTAAATATAAAAGCTATATTTGAAGCAAAGAATGTAAAAAATGTATCAAGTGATGCTTGCAATATCTACGCGATATAAATGTAAAACATTTTACGAGATTTTTTACATTTAAATTTAATAATGACTTAGAAAATAACGTATGCATACAGTACAAGTGGTTTTTCATTCCGAACCACTGATCTTTACATAATAAATATGTTTTGAAATAAATTTTAATTAAAAATTCGTCTTTAGAAATGGGGTTTGTAAATCAGATTAAATCAATAGATATACATTTAAAGGTTGTATATTATGCGTAAAGAGCCAGTGCATCGTCTATTTTGTAGTTTCATGAGTCTATCGACCCATTTAAAGAGAAAATTCGGTCATGGACGGAGAAGTAGGGGGAGTTACAGGACTTGTATACTGTATAGCTTTACGTGGGATTCGAGCCATCTAAGGGTCTCTACATCATCTACACGCAGAGGGCGGTTATCCATCCAGTTACTGAACAGACCCAACGTCGCTCAACCTCACTGATTTAATTGGAAAAAGCGTTACAACGAAACCACGACGTAGTCCCTGAGAGAAAGAACGTATGCATGAACGAATCAGATTTTTGCAAATTGTTGACTCGATCGGATTTCCATTTTTCCCAATGTGAGTGACATTGTTTGTCTCAATAACCCTTCGTGGTTGAAAGGTGAGAGGTTAATAGCGTAATGACCGACATGATGTATAAGATAAGCTGAAATATCTCATTTCTATATGTGTAATATAACAATGGGGTTTTATTTTTTTCGTCCAAAGGAATGCAATTTTTAAAAAAAAATTACTAATTATTCTTTTTTCAGGGACAGTGTTTCGATTTTTTCGGCGAACTTATTTCCGCAAATGTAACTAAACATTACTAGCTTTATTCTATACATTATGTGTGTGTGTGTGTGACCATTCACGTAATCGCAACTATTAGACCATATAACATTTATGGTTGTATGCTTAGTACAGTAGTTCAGGCAAAGTTGGATCAGGTTAAGAATGGTCTTAAAATTTTATGAAGGAAAATCCCCAACAAAATGCTTTCGTCCATTAAGAGTTATTAGCATCACTCTTTTACTGTATGCGCGAGATACGTTTTGGTTGGTTGGCTCATTGTCTAGTTCTCCTTTCAGTTTCTAGGGTCAGTGAGACGGCCAGTACAGCTACCATACTAGGAAACAGCTACACAATCTGGCCGCAGAGGACGGTCTCCCATCCAATTATTACCCAGACCCAATGTCGCTGAGCAACGAGAAGCGGTGTTACGACACTGGCCACGAACGACGTAGCTCAGGAAACTGTAATCAAGACACCATGACAACAGGAGGCCATGCACGGTTACACTAATAAAAACACGAACAAGATAATAATAATTATATTTTAAAGTAGAAAACCAGGTTTGACTATGTAGCCTATGAAGAAAAATTGTAAAAACGTCTCACCTTATGAAAGTCGTTGTTGTGGGCGACGACGGAGTTGGAGGGGCGAAATCGAAGTCATTCAACTGGACTGGTAACCCGGACCTCAAGTCGTGAGCGTGAGGAGGAGAGAGTGAAGGGGGCAGTAATTGTTCGGAGTGTGACGTTACTGGACTACTCATCGTCATTTTTGGAATTTTTAATTTTATTTTGTTTGTTATCTAAATTTAGGGCGCCCGGTAGCTCAGTGGTTACGATGGCGGACTGTGAGCGGTGTGTCGCTGGTTCGCTCCCGGCCGCTGGCATCGGGTGGAATTGAGTTGGCCACTTACTCCGTTTCTTCTCTGCCTCAGTGGCCCTTGGGGCGCACACACCTCTAAGCAGTGGGAAAAAGAGCTTCTTGGCTGTTGCTTATCTAAATTTGGCCGACTTCATAATTATTTCTTGTTTTTTTTCATAAACTACACTCATCAAAGATATACGGCACAAAATGAAGAACCCAAAGATAACAGCACGCAGTTAGAAAGTATATCACAAACCATACACTGTTTTTTTTCAAGCATCACAGTACGCTGTTTCTCTAAAAGGATTGTTCACTGTTACGATTATCATTAAACAGCCTTCAAAAACTTCACTGTCATTCAATAGAATTATCGCCGAGAACAATTTACTTAATAAATGTATACAGAAACTTTCTGAAATAGCGTGACTATAATAATATATATCAGAGCTATACAAGGGAAGTGTTATCGATTGTGAAAACTCACAAAGTTTAAGGTAGTATTTGGCGTCCTTTGAGGCAGAAAGATCAAAGCAAGCGGGTAGCGGAACAAAGTCGACGATCTGCGCGATGTTGACATGTATAATGCCGATACTATAAAGTTTAAATTAGGTCAGGTTAGGTTACATTATACCCGACTAGGTTACGTTAAGTTAGATTATATCATGCCCGATTAGGTTAGGTTAGGTCTGGTTAGGTTAGGTTAGTCATTTTCATTGAAAATCTGAAATTAGTTTGAAATCTAAAATTCATATACTCGCGTAAGATTGAACATCGACATTATAAAATTCGATTTTGTTCATGTAACGTAATCAAAGTATTTTTTTAATACAATATTTTTTAAAGTCTTTTCTGCAAAATTTTTGAAAACTGATTCTCAAATTCGGGAGAAAATACTCGTAAAAGGGAATTCGAATTAAGTCGCGCTGAAGCCAAGTCTGATGATAATTAATTTTTAAAAAAAATCGCTTTAAAATAGGTTTAATAATCATATTTTAGGGATTCAAACCCTTTCATAACGGCATAGGTCGTGTGGCGGAGGGGACCTACATCTTGGCGTGAGATCCGCGCCATCTACTGGTCGCTGCTACATCTGAACGCAGACAACGGTCATCCATCCTATACAGTTGAACAGATCCACTCTCGACTAACCTTCGCTACTCTAAAGGGATGCTGTGTGGCGACTTGGTCAAGACGTACCCCTCACCACCCTGACACCTCCATAAGTAAAAAAAAAAAAATTAAGATGTAGCACATTTAAGGAAAACAGTTTTTATTTCACACTTAATTTGCGACATTGATTGTGTGTGTGTGTGTGTGTGTGTGTGTGTATATATATATATATTTTTTTTTTTTTTTTTTTTTTTTTTTAGTTCAGGAAGAACCGATTCGCCTCTATTTAAAGGGCATATCTCAGCGGAAAAACAAAGAAAAAGTGAGAGGAAAGACAGAGGAAAAAGAAAGGGTGGAGGGGACAGTCGAAGTGGAAAAAGACCAAGGATGACAAGGACTGCAGGGTCGAGCCCCATCATCCTTGGGTGCTAGGGCCGGGAGGGCGCACGTGAAACCTCCAGGAACAAGCACGTACAAACGAGCACAAAGAGCACTCAAGAGCACGAGCTTAGAACCCCCTTGCGGGGATATATATATATATATATATATATATATATATAAAATGTTTTGTATAAATTTTAAATAATAAAATAATTTGAGCGTACTTACGTTACAGAAATGAGGAGTAAAAACAAATAAGGAAGAAGTAGGAAGTAAGTCAATATCGTTTCATTGATTTACTTTTACTTCCGGTCGCTATATTTCGTACAAAAGAAAGTTCAATAAAAAATTAAAATCAAAAGAGTTCTTGACACGCGACCAAACACCCAAATTGAAATACGAATGCTAATATATATATGTGTGTGTGTGTGTGTGTGTGTGTGTGTGTATATATATATATATACAGAGTGTATATACAATATCGTAAGATTCTCTTACATCAAAATTTAACACTTTACTTCATTCCATAATTATTTACATCTATTTGCATATAAGAATCTATTTCTATCTATCTTGCCTCTTCTCTCTCTCTCTCTCTCTCTCTCTCTCTCTCTCTCTCTAAACTAACTCTTTCTAAATTTAAAGAAGTGTATAGCTTCCTCTTTGTAAATCTACGAAGAAATTATCCATTTTTCATAACTATCTTTAAGTCAAATGAATTGCTACCATTAATATGCAATTATAAACGACGCAACATGAAGCTTCTCTACATATAAATTACTTCTCTTTACTTTGTACGCAAAAAGAAAAAGGGACGTGCTGTGTGTGTATATATATATATATATATATATAATATATATATATATATATATATATATATATATATATATATATATATACTGTAGGTGGTTTGGCAAGGTGAAGAGGAAAATTTTTAATTGGTTATCATCGTCACATGATTTAAAAGAAATTACTAAAGGTTTTATAGAAGCATTACAGAACTAAAGACCCGAGGATCCACTCTAAGTTAGCCCAATTTGAAGGAAGCAAAGAGTACGAGTGAGTAGTAAGGATAAAAGAGTGGCAATTCCAAAGTAAAACTCTCATACCATGCTCATACTTATGCAGGTGGAAACTTTTACTCCGAAACAGTAATTCTCACGCCATGCATACGCATTACCTCGTGTACCCAAACACGCACACATACACACACACACACATACACACAGAAAATTGATAGAGTAAGAGGTGGAAGATAGAGAGGGAGAACGCGAAATACTAAACTACATAATCTTATCTATACCATGCGGTTTTTTTTAAGGATTTTTACAAATTTATGAAGGAGAAGTCTCGTTACATTGAATCATCATTTACTCTTCGCATTAGCTCTCTTCCCCCGCTTAATCCCAAGTGTAAATGTGGATCATAATTCAATTTACTAAAAAATATCTATCTAATTTATTTTGAAATATGTTAACTGAGGCTACGACCTACGGCGGTAGAAACTGAAATTTAAATGCCAGGAGAGTAAATTTACTCATACCCATTATACCCAGATCTTTACCTTGTTTCACTGAATGAGTCGTATGACGCACTGTATTCATTTTTGCTCGTAATTTGTGTTCTATAGAACTTTACATACACATTTGGAAATGACACCTACGCAGAATCGCCGTGTACTACAAGGCCACGAATAGGCCCGTAAGCCCGTGACCGACCCGACCTATGGTCCGTGTATGGATGGCTTGTTGAAAGCATGGCGGACACGGGCTAGGTATGGGTTGAAAATATGGTTTCTGGCTACGGGTATGAGCGGGTATTGGCTTCATCTTTTTTCAAATGTGCAGTAAATGATAAAATTAAAAAAAGATAATAATAATTTAAAATATTTGTAAATTTAAAAAAAAAATGCTGCTAACATTAATTTTATAGTGGCTTGTGTGTATATATATAATATATATATTATATATATATATATTATAATATATATATATATATTATATATAATATATATATATATATATATATATACACACTAACGATCTACAAGTATCCCGAATCAATTTATTATATGTAAGTTCGATATTACACTAAAACGGGTACGGGCCGGGCCGGGTACATGTTTTAAAAACGGAACAAGCCGGATACGGGCTTTAAAATAAAAAGAACATAACGGGCCGGACCGGGCCGGACTCAAAACACACGAATATGGGTCCGGTCGGGCTGAAAAATTAGGCCCGTGCAGACTTCTAGGACCCGACTCACTAGAAATCTTATGATGAATTATTTGCAGAGGGACATTATGGTACGTGAGGGAAGCTTACGTGTAAGCACTGCCGCATAAATCATGCAGTACTGTAGTACTTAAGTTTTCCTCACGTACCGTAATGTTCCTCCGCAAATAATTCACCATATGATTCATACAGGCTAGAAAGTGTCCGCTGAGTCTACTCTCTACTGTACTCTTTAATGTCTTCCGTAAAACGGAGAGAACAAATAAAGTCCTAAATATACTCTGAATATAAAATACTTAAAGAATACTGTACACTTGTTAAGCCGAAGATACACTGAGAGTAAAGTAAAAAGTTTCCTTTAGTCTCCAAAAGTGTACTCGCGATATCATTCGTTTCAAAGGACTTTGGTAGTATGTCAACAAAAGAACTACTTTATCTACTCTCCACTTTACTTTCGATCTTTTAGTGTATTATTATTATTATTATTATTATTATTATTATTATTAATTTATTTTCAGAGTACATTTGATCCATTATTTACTCTCCTTTCCTCAAGTAGAGAGTGGACAATCTTTAGAGTGTACCCCTGTCTACCTAATATAGAGTATATATAAACAATTCCATTCTTTCATTCAATATATATATACTGTATATACACCCAGTGACGTAACCAGTATAGCAAACTACATTCATTCTCTCCTTTACACGTTCTGTAAAGAAGTTATGGAGTAATCAGGCGTTCATTGATGGAAAAAAATTCTTCAAGAAAATAAATTCCATGAAAAAAATACTGATATTTTAAAGGTCAGCAACACTTTATAACTAGTTGGAAAAACAATCCGATCATACAATAAGAATCACACCTAAGTGACTATTTTGAATGACTGTATTATTCGGTCCATTTTATCAGATTTATTTCCCAACCAATTGTAAACTTTGACAGAATTTTGAAAATTTCAATAACTTTTCCGTAGATTTATTTTTTTCTGCGAACATTTTTCCACAAGAACTGTATGGCACCGAAACTCGGAAAGATAAAAGAAAATTTTGCAAACATCATTCGGAAAATATTTCATAGAGGAACGCCGAAACAACTTATAGCTTCAATGTTTTGGTCGATTTTAATACATAAAAGCAGAAAGACTGAGAAACATCTCTGGATGAATGAAGGCATCTTTTTCCCGAAATCAAAATCATAGCAACGTGTATAGAAGCGTAAAGAAAAGGTTAAATATACATAAGTAAAATTCTTATCTTGAAATGGTTTTACTCGCGTATGAATGGAGTGCCTATGAAGGTAATTCTACCAAAAAAAAGTAAAAGGTTTGAATAACGTTTACTGTAGGGAGGGGTTCGAAATTTTCTTTCCTGGTTTTTATTACGCTCTTTCTGTTTAAAAGTATTCTTCATTCCTTGTTCTACAGTTTCAACGCTTTCTTTAATCTATTCCCAGACCTTTTTTTAGTGCTTGTTTTTGTTTATGTTAATTTTATTTCTTTACTTCGTATTGGTGTTCTTTAAATTATTTTAAATCTGAGAAGTTCCTCGAGTAATTTCGATTTTTATCTCTGGTGTATATTTCTGTTTTTTTATGCGAGAAAGAGGAGCTGAAGGCGAAGGCCCCCATAAATGCCCCTACCCAGAGAAGGAGAAGAAGCGAGCCTAAATCGAGGTCCTGGACGCTCTGCGTTTGAAAGATTGGAGATCATAGACAGGGGGAAAGATGGATTGAGGAAGGTTGTTCTAAAGTTGACCGGTTGAGTAGATGAAAGAGTGAGAATAGCGATTAACTTTTGCGTTAGAGAGTTGGACAGAAAAGGAGTGACAATGTGTCGAAAGTCTGGTACTGCGCTGTGTGTTTTCCTTAAAGGAGGAGGCATACCGTTAGAATAATTCAGTGGTTCTTAACCTTTTTAGGCTGCGACCCAAATTCTAGTCACGGGGCTAGCTCGGCGACACATGGCTTCAAACAGTTCACTCGTAATAGATAATAAAATCAATAATTAATGGTAAAATTATTAGGGATAACATAAATAAATGATAAATGGCAATTTAATGACCCAATCAAAATGGCTTGGCGACCCATTGGGTCGCGACCCAGGGGTTAAGAACCATTAAGTTAGATAGTTCAGAAGAGCAGTATCCATTATAATAGCGATAGAAGAGAGAGTGAGGCAATATTGTGGCCAAGAGAGAGGGATTGAAGACAGTCAGTAAGAAACAAGGAATTAATGAGACGAAAAGACTGATTCCACTCGGTCAAGTGTGTGTATGTATATATATATATATATGTGTGTGTGTGTGTGTGTGTGTGTGTGTGTATATATATTATTATTATGTGTGTGTGTGTGTGTGTGTGTGTGTACACTTTGATCCCTATTTGCTAGGCAATACTGCTGCGAACTGCTCGTACCCTGAAATGGGCGTATGGGCGGAATGGTGCTCTATGTGAAAAGACGTTTAACGCTTCATACTTCCACTTAAACTATGAATGCATCGATGAGTAATATATATATATATATATACACGGTGAACCAAAAGTAGGTGGACAGTAGGTTGAATACGGTTTGTGTTATATTATATTATAACTATGGTGTTCATTATAACTATGGTGTGTGTTATATTATATTAAATATTATAACTAAATTTATTTAAATTTTATTTTGTATTATAGTATACAAAAAAATTAAATATGTATTCTCAAAATAAACGTTATCATTTACTGTCCACCTACATTTGGTTCACCCTATATATATATATATATATATATATATATATATATATATATATATAATAATTTTATATATATATATGCGCCTTGGTGGTGTTGTGGTTAGCGTCGCTGACTACGAATCCATCGGCCCCGAGATCGAGATCCGGTGACGGCAGCCAGCGCGCAGCAAAACCCAACTGTTCATCCTTCCACACAATAAAGAAAGTGGTTGGTAGATAAATGGGTGCTAGTATAGCGTGCGGTCTACAAAGATATTTTTAGTCTACAAAAGCGTTTGCGCTGAAGTGACCTGACCTGATTTGAATTTGTGCTGACCTGACCTGATTTGAATTTGTGCTGACCTGACCTGACCTGAAATAACTTGATTTTATCTTTGGGGACGAATGTGAGGTTAGGTTAGGTTAAGTACACGTTAGGTTAGGGTGTACACATTCTAAAGTATTGGAAAAATTGTAGACAGTAGTCTATAGTGTAAATATGTTGTAGACCGCACGCCATAGTGTAAATATCTTTGTAGACCGCAGTCTATAGTGTAAATATGTTGTAGACCGCACGCTATAGTGTAAATATCTTTGTAGACCGCACGCTATGGTAGCACCGATAAATGGGTACCCTGGGTGGCGTAGTGGTTAAAAACGCTGGACTGCTGGTGAGGCGTGGTTCGGATTCCACATTAAACTGTAGGTCTAACAGTGGAGTGAAAAGCTTGACCTTCATCAAAATGAACAATTCAGACCGAAGCAAACCAAACCAAAGGTTATATATATATATATATATATATATATATATTATATATATATATATATATATATATTACGCGTGATCGGTGAAATTGCACATTTCTTGCGTTTTCCTGAAATGCGCAGGGCGTTTGCCAATTTCATGAAATAAACAAAGTAATGCATTTTTATTGAAATACGCAATTTTTGGGTGTGTGTTTCATGAAATCGGCAAAGGGTGAAATGACAGTTACGTAACCAATTTCAGTTTGAGCTTTTCATGAAATCGGCAAAGAATGAAATAAGAGAAGAAAGTTTATTTCATACAGAAACAAAAGTGTTCTTCTTAAGCTAATCTGATGCATTTTTACAGGTATGACGAGGGTTGCATGAACTGTTACATAGGTTTCCAACTTTTAGGCAGGAACACCTGAATGCCCGTTTAAGTTAAATGAATGCCCGGGTAGATTAATTGAATGCCCGGTTAGGTTAACTGTACGCCCTTAACGACTGGTTAGGTTAAGTCGTGATATTTTCGTTAAAACTAACGAAAATATCACGACTTAACCAATCGTCAAGGGCGTACGGTTGACCTAACCGGACATTCAATTAACTTAATCGGGCATTCAATAATTTTGCCGTAGGTTTCGATATATATATGTTACGCGTGATCGGTGAAATTGCGCATTTCATGAAGAACGCAATATTTTGTGTTTTTCATGAATTGTGCAGGGCGTTTAAAATAAACTTTGTTCTGGTTTGCTGTAAAAATGTATCATATTAGCTCATTCTTTGCCGATTTCATGAAAACCGCAAAATGAAGTTGGTCACGTAACTGTCATTTCATCCTTTGCCGATTTCATGAAAAACGCCCACCAAAATTGCGTTTTTCATGAAAAATGCATTACTTTTGCTTATTTCATGAAATTGGCAAACGCCTGCGCATATATACGCATAAGTTTTTCCATTCAGAGTTGTAAACAAAAAATATTCTTTACATTTTCATCGTGTATCTGAATGAAGTATTAAAAAAAAAAAAAAATCTTAAAGTGATGAGAAATCTTGACCGAAAATATTGTTTACAACTATCAAAATCTCAAGTTTTTACGTGTTTTACATAAAAAAGGAGCAATTTCTTGTAAATTATCATAGTGGTAATAAGTTGAAAAAAAAACATTGTGTATTTCTATCGGTATATATATATA
This sequence comes from Bathynomus jamesi, assembly GCA_023014485.1. NCBI lineage: Eukaryota > Metazoa > Arthropoda > Malacostraca > Isopoda > Cirolanidae > Bathynomus > Bathynomus jamesi. Next base: position 101,352 of record JAJOZX010010188.1, on the reverse strand, counting down.
TATATATATATATATATATATATATATATATATATCCCCGCAAGGGGGTTCTAAGCTCGTGCTCTTGAGTGCTCTTTGTGCTCGTTTGTACGTGCTTGTTCCTGGAGGTTTCACGTGCGCCCTCCCGGCCCTAGCACCCAAGGATGATGGGGCTCGACCCTGCAGTCTTTCTCATCCTTGGTCTTTTTCCACTTCGACTGTCCCCTCCACCCTTTCTTTTTCCTCTGTCTTTCCCCTCACTTTTTCTTTGTTTTTCCGCTGAGATATGCCCTTTTAAATAGAGGCGAATCGGTTCTTCCCGAACTTAAAAAAAAATATATATATATATATATATTAGTGGTGGACCGGATGTCAGTTTTTTAACATCTGCAGATGCGGATGCGGATCTTTAATTTCAATATCCGCCGATGCGGATGCGGATATTTAGTTAATCTATCAATATAATATAGAATTATGAATATATGACATAATTTTTCAAATTTCGTGATATCACTATTATGGGAGGCAATGCATAAGAATTAAAATTAATATTAATGTTTTCATTATGATAAAAATAATAACTTTCTCAAGAGTTTCAGCCACAGAAAATTCAATGAAACAAGTTTCATTCAATTTTCTGTGTTACCAGCTATTTATATTTTGAGGTTTATATATTTTTTTGTTCATTAATAATTAATACTTTACATGAAATGTGCATGACTGGGCCTTATAAGCTACTTTATAAGCTAATTTAATTGTAAATTGCATAATTTATTAGAGGTAATATCCGCATAACATCCGCTGTCAGAAGTGCGGATGCGGATATTAAAATTATGCGGATGCGGATATCCGGTCCACCACTAATATATATATATATATATATATATGTGTGTGTGTGTGTGTGTGTGTGTGCGCAATCTACATGTATATTTTGATTATGAATCTTTATCTGTCGTTATTCATCTTTTACAAGTGTCTCGGTATTGTTTACAACTTTATGTCACGAAAAGACTTGCTTTTGGGTGGGAAGTCACGACTATTTCTCATCGATGTGCTTCATTTATTTTATATTTTTATTAATTTAATATTTTTATTAGTGAGTGGATGCACAAATTTATAAATTCAAACACTCATATATATATATATATATATTCCTTGTTAATGGCATGATTCAGACTTTAGGGCCAAATGACGGAGTTGACCTACAGTTTAACATGATATCTGAACCAGAGGTTACTACATCATCTAAACGTATAGAGGAGGGTCACTCATCCAACAACTACCCAGAGCTAATGTCGCTTAATGTCGCTGACCCCCCTCATAAAGAGGTAAATATTTATTTTCGCTTTTAGTTTTCGTATATACTGTACTAACAAATAACTGAGCGAAACTGCATTAATATTTTAACATAAGCTTAAATTACGTATGAAATCAATGCATTTATTTATTTGTCTTCTGGCAGCTAAGATGGCCCTGCCCGCGAGGACAAAATGTAAACAATGACGTCATAACGAAAGGGTGTAATTGCAAAAGCTCTAATTTCCCTTCATGTTAAAAAAAGAAAAGAAAAGAGCCGTTAGTATGTAATAAGAGAAAAGCCTGTACGTGAGTAATTATAAGTGCGGATGTTACTGAAAGGATATTGGGAATTATAATGACAACATTTTTGTTTACGAAGGCGTATTTCGATGATGCCGTAAAATGTGAAGTATTATGATATTCATTTGGATAAGTGTCTAAACATATAATGAAAATAAGAATAAGCAATTAATGAAAATAAGAATAAACATATAATGAAAATGAGAATAAACATATAATGAAAATAAGAATAAGCAATTAATGAAAATAAGAATAAACATATAATGAAAATGAGAATAAAGATATAAATAAGAATAAACATATAGTAAAAATAAGAATAAACATATAATGAAAATAAGAATAAACATATTGAAAATAAGAATAAACATATAATAAAAATAAGAATAAACATATAATGAAAATAAGAATAAATATAATGAAAATAAGAATAAACAGTAAAAATAAGAATAAACATATAATGGAAATAAGAATAAACATATAATGAAATAAGAATAAACATAATGAAAATAAGCATAAGCATATAATGAAAATAAGAATATTCAGATTTCGTACTATGCGATAAGCGAAAATTACATTAACTTTTATTCATTTTACCATTGGAGTCAATGTCCTGTGAAAGACGAACATACACACTGCTTATGAACGTACGTAGACATCCACACATGTGCGTATACAAACATCCTCAACTTTTACCGCATTCTAACGCAGTGAGCCCGCGCGAGCGCACACACACACACACACACACACACACACACACACAAAGACATATACATACTGTAGATGTATATAATCCGGCTTAAAAACTTCAAAATTATTATTCAGATTTATTTGGTATTATATTTTTTGTGTTCCTTTTGGCCCACTTATGGCAATTCTTACAGATTTTATTTCATTCTACAGTATTTTGCATTCTGTTAAAACTGTTATACTTTTGTGCTATTTTGTTTCATTACTTTTACTTATTCTCCATTATAATGCATTTTATTCTGTTGTTTTAAATGTTTTTCCTCTCTCTCTCTCTCTCTCTCCTCTCTCTCTCTCTCTTCTCCCTCTCTCTCTCTCTCTCTCTCTCTATATATATATATATATATATATATATATATATATATATATATATATAATTTATATATATATATATATATATACTGTAATTTTCATGAGATAAATTAGAGCATATTATCTACTTACCTACTCACTAGAGTCTTTAATCGTTCTATCTAATTTACATCTCGAACACTGCAAGTGATAAAGCGGAGATAAAGAATTTCACATGCGAAACTGCTTAACCAGATTATTCCATCTTTGCCTGCACGCAATATCAATTTTTAATCATTATTAATATTATTTCCTGTAATAAATCTTCATTCAGTTAATAAAAATAAGAAATTAAAAATGGTCTGATATCAGAGTCAATCTCCTCCTCGCAATACGGTGATTTGTGTATGTTTATTATTAACTTTAGTTATCTTCAGAAGAGATATAAAGTACATTGATCTCCATTTGTCATTTACATTAAAATGAAATAGCAAAAAACTAAAAAGAAAAAGAAAAAAAAGAAGTCACATAATTGTATTATTATAAATAGTCTTTGCCTTCTTTATTAAAATAGTAAACAATGTTTTTTTTGTTGTTGTTGTTTATTTACGTATTTGTTCAACAAACATTTTAGCAGCCATACCAGAAAAATAGAAGTGAAATTTTTGGGGGGGATGGCAGGTTACCTATATTTTATTTGCAGTGCGTAAGTGTTTCCTTAAAACATGCAATGGATACACAAACCAAGGCAAATGAATATATGTTTAATTGTAGTTATTAAATACTAATGTAATGAAATGGTTGACTACCAATAAACTCTTCCTAAATACTAGTAATTTTTACTAATAAAGGAAATGTGTACGAGTATCTTGGTAAACTAAATGTTGATGAAATCGGTGTAAAGGAGTGTATTGTAACAAAATTTCTTGGTGTAATAAATAATCGTAGGCAAGAATTTGTAATGGAGTGATCATGTAAATTATATCTCAAAAAAGATTTCAAGGAGCGTTGCTATAATGTTTAAATTTGGAAATGTAGTCCCTAAACAGGTTTTATTAATCCTTTATCATACTCTTGTTCTTCCTTATATAACGTAATGCACCCTTGTTTGGGGAAACTCCGCTAACAACGCTTTAAACGGTATTTTTGTCATCCAAAAAAAGATCAATGAGGTTATTATCTGATGCTGATTTCCTTGATCATTCCAGTGCATTATTTAAAAATCTAAAACTATAAAGCTCAAAGATGTAATCAAACTTGCACATTTTATTTTTATTTACGAGTGCAAGAACAAAATCATTAACTTACAATGGGTAAATAGATAATTTGTAACGTATCAAGAAATCCACTCATATCAGATCAGAAATAGATCAAAGCTTGTTATTCCTCAATTTAGATTGTCTTCGTCTCAAAAATTGCTCATTTTCATTCGACTGAAATTATGGTGATTTAAATGTTGATATAAAAAATATTGTGAATGTAAATTCGTTTAAAAACAAATTGAAATCTCGATTAATAATGGAATACTAATAAAAATCTAGGATTAAATGTCCATTACTTGTTATTGTTCAGCTCTTATCTCTCGTGTCTAATATTGATTTCTTTGTATAGTATTGGTATCATACCTTCAGTAATGACTGTATTTGTTTTATATCTATAATAATAATAATAATAATAATAATACTCTAATTAATAATTCTCATTCATGATTTATATATTAATTAATAATAATAACTACCTGTATTTTTAATTAAGAGCCCAGTAAAGCCTAAAGCTTAAAGGCCAAATAAAATCAAATAAATAATCCAATTTCACAATTATTTATGTTAAAACGAAAACAAAAATTGTAAAATTGTATTCATTTTATCAATAAAGGTTATTCAATATTATATATACTGTAAAAGTTACCCCTATTTTATCGTTTTTTATTATATATACTGTAAAAGTTACCCCTATCTTATCGTTTTTTATGGTGCTATTCATATCGACCAGTGTTATACTGTATAGATCTAATTGATAATGACATTATTGGAGGCAGAGCGGCAAATAGTATTTGTTTTATTTATTTTTAGTGATTCTAATCTTAAATTAAAACTATTTTATCGTTTGTATTAAAGTACAGTAAATATAAGGTACAGTATAGACGTACAGAATTCAGAATTTAAATATTTTAATACTTAAAGATGGACATACTTTCCAATCAGATCTTCTTGTTTTACCTCTCACTTTTTCTTATGCAAAATAATTTAATTTTTAGCATGATATCTTTTCCTTTTATTTATCTTATCTTCTTCTTTTTTTCCATTTTTCTATTTTTACTATTTTCATCGTGATTTATGGGATGACTATTACTTATTTAATAAAGTTAATAGTCATTGTCTTATCATTGGTCTTTACTTAACCCAAACAATTTATATCATATTTCTGTTAATTTATTTTCAACGTATGGCACTGCTTAACGCTCTGGAAAGAATTTCTCCTCGCATTAACTTCCTCAAGATTTGTATAAAGTGGAAAGGACCGTTGGTTTCAGTTAACGTAAATCTCAAGCACGATGACATTACATCGAAGATTTGATTGTATTTTCTCCAAGGGTGTAAACCATACAACCCCAGACTCACTAAGTTCAGTGGTAAATGGTAGCAGGAAAATGTCTTACAACGTGGATGTAGCGTATTCGCGTGTTCTCTTGAAAGCCGATGAACACCCGCTACCATTAAATTTAACCCAGTTAACACTAATTCGCCAGGCATCGCCTCATCATGAAACAAAATTTTGTGCATTTTATTCTTATGCATTAATATGCCGTTCCTTGATGTATACCTAATTTTAGTGTGCAGTAATAACCAATTTGCGCAGTAATAATTTCAATTTGTGTAGTGATACATTAGGTTCTATATCCGATATAGAACCTAATGTATCACTGCAGTCTGCACAGATTTTCAATTTATCACTGCGCAAATTGAAATTATTACTGCGCAAATTGGTTATCACTGCACACTAAAATTAGGTATGTCTTGATGTCAAAATTCAGTGAAGATGCTCATACTCCCATTTCACTGTCCACCGCAAACCTACACATGTTGGAATTTGCACTCACTCCTTCCCTCACCATCCTCATCAAGTTAAGTGCTTCATATACTCATTTTCCTCTTCCTTAGGTCTTTCCTTCTGTGATTCTGAATTTCTTGATCATGAAATCAGCCACGTTTTATCATTATTAAAGAAAAAAAAAGCATTATTGTATTCTTTTCATCAGTTCAGCCTTATAAACATAAGCTCGCTACTCTGTGCCTCTCTTATACGACGCCGATTCTTACGTTTAAACAAACCCTTAAGTCTAATAACATAAAACTGTTTACACGCCAAACTTATTCATTTCGTAGTTCTTTGGTGAAAACCGAATCCACTTCCTCTCAGAAACAATATCTTTGGAACTTATGTTATTTATTCCCTGCAAGACTAGTCCCCAAGTCTGTATTGGTGAAATTGACCGTACTCTGCAAACCAAAATCACCAAATGCAAGGGTGCAATTAGAACTAACAATGAAAATGATGCACTGCATAAACATTTAAGTGCATTCACTTATCTCTGGCGTTACTGGTTTTTAGATCTTCCAACGTCTACTCGAGCAGAATAGTGCAATCATCCTTAATGAAGTTCGTTCCCAGTTACGATCATTCGCCTAATTTTACGCTGTTAACAATATTTCCCACGAGATTATCCTCAAATCCAGCCTTTAAACTCCAAACAGGTTTCCAAATTTACTACATTTATCTCTTTCACTGATTGCCACATTATTGTCTATCGTGATTAATTACACTACTTTTACAGTGTCATACTCATTCTTACTATTTCATCTTTTTAGTCACTGTTGATATTAGCATTAGGAGTGTTGTGTTATTATTTAATGTTAATCTAACTTGATTAATACTTATTTCCAAATCAAATGTATCTTGGATTGGATTTTGCATATTCCCTCTTTTTTTAGATCTTTTACTTACCTTTTTCCTGGCTTTCTTCTTCGCTTCAGGCCTCATCTACCTTATAAATAATTGACAGTTCCCATCTATTCTTTTTCACTCTCACCTGATGAAGACCTTATAGAATAAGTCGAAACTAAGCCGAAAATAAAGCCATTAGTTAATTGAGATTTTATTCCCCGACTTCAATTTCTCATAATTTAAAACATTTACATGATATATATATATATATATATATATATATATATATAATATATATATATATATATATATATATATATATATATTATGTAGGGGGCCGTTCAAAAATTACGTAACGCTAGTTTTGCTAAAACTTGACACCCTCCCACCCACTTGTAACGTTTCGCAACCCTAGACCAGACCCCTACTAAGATGTTATGTAACCCCTAATAGGGGGGTGCCTGGTCTAGCGTTACGAAACATTATAAGGGGCTGGGGGGTGTTAAGTTTGAGCAAAACTAGTTTTACGTAATTTTTGAACGACCCCAGTATTTAAATTGTTACTCTCATACGTAAGTTCTAATTTCACAAAATATTGAACTGAGAAAATTTTAGTACAAAATCCAAATAAGGGCAATAGTGGTCGACCGAAGACGGTAAGAACCCCCCCAAACAATGTTAGGAGGGTGAGAGAGTCAATAGTGCAGAGCTCAAAATCTCAGCGGGAAAAAAAATGGGTGCTGTACGAAACGTAAATCTCCGAAGCATTCGGTTGGTGTTGAAACACGAACTAGGCATGGTCCTGGACAAATTACAGACAACACAGCAGTTATCAAATAAAGACAAGGTGAAGTGTTCAGACTTCTGTTGAAGGGTGAATGACGTGTGACAAGGAGAGATGTCTTTAAACAATGTTTAATTCCTTGACAAGTGTCATGTTTATTTGTATGGATTTTTTAATTCATACAGAAAACTACAGGTACTGGGGGACAAAATAAAAACAAAAAATACGAAGTCAAATGTGAATGGTCCATTTTTCTTTGAGGAACATGATGGGGAACTAGTAACACCGACATCAGAAGTGTACTTAAACATACTGAAAACTTTTTTTTTGTGACTAAATTTAGGAAGAGTATATCTTGGTATTGAGTGGGTTAAGGAAAAATTTCTAGGGCGTCTCATCATTTTGAAAGAGGATATTTCCTGTTCTCCAAGATCCACCGATTTCATCTTGCCTGAGTTTTTCTATAGAGGTTTCTAAAGGACAATGTCTTTTCTATCAATCCTCTCACCATACAGTAATTAAAACATACTGTACGGGAAGCCATTCGCGGTATAAGTGTTGACACACTGCGAAGTGTTGTCAGAAACACTGCTCGATGTTTTAAAGCCTGTGTGAAACGTAGACTTTGTTGGGATGTGAGTGTGACCATTTGGAACATATCTTCCAGTGATGCCAAACTTTTTGAGTTTTTCTATCCAGTCATATTGTCTGTACTTTGTACGGGAACATGCCTAGGACGTGTTTTACCATCAACCGAATTCTACACTATTGTCTCTCTAACCTTGATGACATTGTCTGGGGTTCTTACTCTCCTCGGTCGACCACTGTTACCCTTATTTGGATTCTGTACTGCACTTTTCTCATCAACTTTTGCAAGATACTTTTTATAATGGAATTAGACGGCTGTTCTCCACCTCGGGAGCGACGCTAGAATTCTTTGCACCGCAACTGGTGACTTTGCTTCCGCAAATGTTGTAACAGTGAAGATCCTCTCGCCTGAGTTTCTCTATCCAGTCATGTTCGTTGCAACATTATATTGTAACAAATAGCAAAGTTGTATTTAATTGAACAGTGAATTGTTTTCCTTGTTCTCCTGTTGCGCTAACTGTTAGTAAATCCAGTACTTGATTTTAAAACAAATTATGCACTAAATTCACAAATTTTTACTTTTTAGTTCATTGTTATTATTTTTTTGAGGGGGTAGGGAGCAATAACCATAACTTGCATTCATTAACAGACCTTTGAAAAGTGGAAACTCAAATTTCTGGTGTTAGATGGCGCTGCATCGCTGTAGTAAAATGGCTTGTGATATAAATATTTGTGAATGAAAGCGTCACTTCTTAAGTGAGTATAAGTTTTACAGATTTTGGTATCATATATATCGAATACAGCATTAAAAAGAATGTACTTTATGTGTCTCTCATACAGCTATGCAAACTGCTTTGTAATTATATATTTACAGGAAGAATTTGTGCTGTAATCTTTGCTGGCTTCATCCAAGATGGCGTGGTGTAGCCAACCTTTTCCAACAAATAGAATTTGTTTGAATAGTTTTTAATATCATTTTTAAGACAGTAAATTTTATTAAATGTAAGTTCACAGATTCTGACTCAATGGCTTTAGATGTGAAGCTCAAAATTTTGATGGCTGCATTCTTTTGTAAATTTATTGACCGACTGGCTTTTCTGCACTTCACAAAAAGAGTATGAAATTCTGTAGAAGCGCGGGAGGACTAGGTTAATCTGCAGAATTCAGCTTTGCCCTAAAGTGTAATCCACAATCCACCACCGTGGTGATGTAAAGATTAACATATCTGGGCATATATGTTAGTTTAAAGATCATAAATCACTGAAATTTTGAATGCAACTCCACAATTTTCTAGCAATTTTTAAAAAGTAAGTTTCTTCTCAAATATCAAAAGTTGTGTCTGCTGGAGTGTATGACTTTCATTTATATTATTATTATTGACTTAGGTTAAATCAAGTTACGTTAGGTTATGTCATGTTAAGTTATCAGAGTATCGATGAAATATGAATGGACCCATTATTATCATCATGTATTAGACGGACCGGAGTCTAAATTAAATTATATTTCATCCAAGTTTATGCAAATTATATGGACCATAAATCCCAACTGAAAAACTACAACATTCAGAATTTGTTAAACATACATTTATGATTTACACCACCCAGTTAAGAATTATAAAGTTACGTTTATTATCTCAGTGCCTTTAATGTTAAAAATATAAAATGTTAAAATATTGTAAGTTCTTTTTTAATCGTGTGCATAAATAAGCTTAACTGGATTCTGGATTACTATAAACTCAGATTTAGTTTTCATATGAGGACTTTTGCCTCTGAAAACTAATTAGATTTACGAGGAACTCTTAAAGTTATAGGCAATTATTTCATAAGCTAATAATGTTTATTCTCAGCAGTTAATTTTCAAATAGACATATTTTTAAAACTATTTAAAATTTTTAACTCAGAGATGCAATAAAAGATGACAATTTACAGGTTTCCTACGAACGAGAGAGTACAGAATATCATATGATTTTTCTTTAATATGTCTTGTACCTTTACATATCCTTCCCATAAATGAAAGACAGAGGAAGCTGTCATGTTAACTCTATGAGGTAAATGTAATGCTAAAGATGGACTGTAATTGGTGAAGTGCATTTAAAGACTACGAAAGGTCTTTTTGTTTATTGCTTAAATCCCACAGAGTTTTGCTGAAAGGACTAACGAAGGTGTATGAAGCTAGCTATGTTACTTTTGGTCTTAGTTATTATACATTAAAGGTGTTTGCAATTACGAAAATGCTGAATTTAATTTAAAATGAGTTAGAATTATTGAAGTACGGTAGTTGTTATTCACAAAATTAGAAATTAGCAAATTAAAACCAGATTCTATTTTACGTTGTTCAACCAAATACATTTAAGATTTGAATATTTATATGTAGACGTATTCACACACACATTAAAATTAGGCGATTTATGATAATGAATTTTTAGGAAAATAAAGCTTATAGTTAACTGTCTTTGCTATTCCTTTAGACAAAAATTAACAGTGGATTCATTTCAAATTTTCACCCATGCCTATACCCTTGCATAATGGTCAAATTTGAATTTTCCTTAAAAGTGATATAATATGAATTAGTCTGATACAAAATCTCCTACCGAGTGTGATGTTACGTATATCAGACATCACAGGCGAAGGAAAACAAAAAAATAAGATTAATAAAATATAACACACGAGTAGAAGAAACCTTCTTTAAAAGAAACTAGGCCTAAGCCGAGCCAACATCCTAAAGAAACTTCTAGCAATAAAACTGTTCCTTACAGAGGAAGAGGCACTCGAGATGAACTGGTTTTTATGAAAACGTAAATAAATCCTAAGGTTTCCTATTCCAATGGAATGGAACAAAGTGCAAGGAACCCTTCAAAAAGGATAGATAGACTCCTAAATGAGAATAACCGCTTGTATTAAATTATAGACTCAAAAAACACACATATAAATAATGTCGAGTGTGAGATGAAATAAAATGACGACCTGCATTTTTTAATAACAGCCTTAAAGGGAGAAATAACATCGCTCTAGAATGAAAATAAGCTGTACAAAAGTTTGTTAGCTAAGTAGCCTAAACTAGAGAACAATCAAAAGTAAAATGGAAATTATGACACCTCAGCAGGATTAATTTAATCTGATCATACGTATCGTAATCAAGAGATACGGACTAGATAACCTTAAAAACACAATTTAATTTAAATGGGTAACTAAACTTAATCTAAAAATCTAAATGTTAGTAAGAATGAGGAGACTCATTTAGACATAGGCGTAGGAGTAATAGGCTTTTAAAAAGATTAGTTTCCAGACGTTTCTTCTTTAATGCGTAATAAACCGTATGACAAAATTACTGGTCATGCAGAAATTGAATAAAACAGAGGAGGGTTTAGGGACCATTAATCAAAAGTTTAGCAGAAACAATCATTAAAAACTAAACTGGATTAGTAAAAAGAAGTCCCTGAGCAGGACAGAAGTAATGCACAATATAACGCTTGCAAATTAAAATACTCTTAAAATGGTGATGGTGAAAATATGGAATTCACAACAGACTATTAAAAAGAAGTCCGATAACACTCTTTAAATGAAGCACACGTATATTCCTAGCTAAATTTATAGAACGAAATTTAATATTACAAAACATAACTGCGTGAAGCAAATCATCAACTTAAACAATTCGGGACTGCGCTCAGTGACGCAAATAACTAAAATTTAAGCTTAACTTGTACAATTGAGAACACTAGCAAATAACTTGTAGAAAAAGAAAACGAAGTAGAGCAATTTTAAAACAAAGAAGCTTTGTTTCAAAGAGATATTGAAGCTAAAAAATTTAAAATAATGGAACTTAAGAATTAGATGCAAAAAATAGAGGCCTAGATTCAGGAAGAAAGGAATTTGGAGATTGAAAACTTACAAAAATAATTAAAAGTATTAATTTATGATAAAAATAATTATGAAGAATAGATCGAAACGCAATTAAGGCAGTACGAAGTATTTATGTGTGAGAATCTCAAAGAGATTCTAGAGAATGATAATGAAGAATCAAAACTTGCTTCCATCCCAGAGGGAAATATTTGTCAGTTAAATAGAGAGGTGACTCTCATTAATAATAACCATTCATCTCAAGTGGGCAGTGAACTGAATTCGCTTTTCAAAAACCTTAAATAGAATTATTCAAAAGTTCGGAAAATGAATATGGAACTAAAGGATAAAATTTTAATTTTGCAAAAAGACTTACAAGTTAAGACCAGTTAAATCAGTCAAGATGTTGAAGAAAAATCAAAAGCAAATTTAACCATACAAGAATTACAAGCAAAATTCCTTCTGTTGGAAAACTAAAACCAATAACTGAAAGATAAACTTTTACAATTTTAAGAAAAGTTAAAAAGCACATTTGAACATGAAGAGAAATTCTAATTAGAAATTAATACCTTAAAAACATTGAAAAATGGACTTGAATAATAATGTCAAAATGTGAAGAGAAAACAGAATATCCTTTAAGAAACTTTGGAATAAAAAATAAAGGAACTTGAATCCTCAGCCATTAAAACTAACTGCATAAATGAAGAACTTCTTAAATGCAGGGCTAAATTAAGCGCGACTCTTCACTAATACGAAACTTTGGAAAAGAAATTTGCAGAACTAAATGAAGAAAAAACCGGTTTAGCATTTAAAAATTATCAACTTACCAAAGACACTGAAGATCTGCGCGAGAAATATAATGAAAAATTTACAGAGACTAAAAATATTTAAAATGAATTGAACAGAAAAAATGAAATAATCACGTCATTGGAAAAAAGGACAGATATGTCTTCACTACAAGTCAGTAGATCAGAATTCCTTCGCTAGATATCAAATCTTGTCGAAAGAAGTTAATCATAGTTGGAACAAAATGGTGAGATGTTATTTCTAGAGGAGAATCTGCCATTCAGAAATGTGATTAAGAAGGATGATGATGATGATGACATACTTGGCAATCACAATATTAGATAAACTAAGCCTAATGTAAATGTAAGGAGAAATAGTGAACTTAAAACCTCAGTGTAAAGGCAATAAATTTTGAATAAACCTAAATTTAAACCAACGACTACCAACTAACGTCAAACAGGCCTGCCTCCGCCTAACATTAAACTCCTGTCGCAAGTTCCCAAAAGGAGTGACTAAAATGGTAAAAGAGGAGGTTATCCGACAATAGGTAACAAAGATTTTAACATGAAGAAAAAAGTACACTTTTGAGGAATCGGAATATGAAATTGGAATAAACAAAAGAAAAATGATTTTTGAGCCAGTTAAACTCATTAAATCATTTTTTTTTTTTAGGATGTAAACCTTCCTGCTTGAACGTTTAAAGTAGACTAAAAACAATTCTTAGCCCTTATAATATTATGACTTACAGGCTGCCAATACATCTTTAGCCTATAACGAAAACGAAAACTAAACCAAAAAATCCAATTTTTACATTTTTTGGAGTACCAAATTTTTTTTTTTAAAGTCTTCCTTCATTTCCAGTCATTAAGTGGAAGGGTTAAAAAAAATTTAGAGATTCGTTACTATAAAATCTCGTTAACATTTTTACCTGTAACTAATTAATTAATTGAAAAGATGAATTTCACTTTATAAAAGGTCCATTACTACTTCTATTAAGTCTAAATATACTGACCAATATTTTTAATTCAGATTTTTAATCATTCAAAGCTTATCAAATATTCCCTTCTTAGTTAATAAAATTAATATAGGATTAAATTCTATTTATATACTCTATAAATGATATCTGGTCTAGCGCGTTGGGGTATGAAGTTGTCTGTTTACATTACAAACAAAAGGATAAGACCAAAAGCTGAAATGAGTTTATATTTGCTGATAGAGATTTTTTTTGGTTTTGGATATGTAGTACATATAGCAAACAATTTGCACACCATTGCTATCTATCTATCTATCTATCTATCTATCTATATATATATATATACACATATATATATTGGTCCATATAAAATATCCACCATTCAATTTTCCTCTGATTTCGTAATTATTCAATATTTTTCCCCCATTCTCTCAGAAAAGGAAAAAGTATTAAAATTTTATCTGTTGCCAACAACATGACAAACCAACTGACAATACCGGAACCGGGTCGAGATTGTAGATGTCTATTAGCTGCAAAATGAGTCACACATCGATGTTCTTATTATCACGATACACCAGGTGTCTTGGAATCTTTTGTATTTCTCTTAATGTTATTGATTTTAATTTTTAGTTCCTTTAAAGTTTGTGTTTTTGTGACAGACATTTCTTTTGAAATATGCCCAAAGGACTTACTCTGGAAGCGACAAATCGGGGGAATATGGCGGCAATACACTTTCAATCCGCCTCGACATCAGCTGTTCGTCTGGTAAAGAACCGCATTCTGACATTTGTTTTATGGGATGACGCGCCACTCCTGTTCACACTGATCATATTATTCATTTTTTTTTAAATGACGTAGTGAATCTGCATATCTTATTGCTTTCCTCAACCATGTTTAAAGTATATATTGATGGCTTAATTACTTCACTTAATGAGTTGGATGATGTGTATATATAAATTAGTAACTTTGCCTATGCCGATGATATGGTATTAATAAGTCCTTCTGTTAAAGGTTTCGATTGTCTTCTAAACCGTGATATTATTTTTAATGTTACACAAACTAAGGTTATACATTTCCATCTCAAAACCTCTAATCAGTCAGCTATTAATAGTTCTCAATTGAGAGGTAAACCAACAGAGCAAATACAACAATTTAAGTATCTGAGTTAAATTATCACCAGCTCCTTGAGTGATGACTCAGATATAAGAAAACAATATCGAGGCTTCTGTAATGAAGCAAATTTCAAATTCTGTACGATTAAAGCTAAATATATTCTCTTTCTTACTTTCTGCACTTATATATATGAGCAGCAACTGTGGGTTAACTACGAAAAAGGTTCTGGCAGAACCCCTATTTATCTTTTGGATAATTCTGCTTTTCTCCACTTGTCTATTGAGCGCATTACTGTTTCGTAATCTGGAGGTGGGGCTTTTCTTCTGTCTTGGTATTGTTTCTTCTTGTAGCCAGTGGCGTACATAAGGGGGGCCATAGGGGCATAACCCTCCATTATGAAAATTATTAATACTCTCATTAAAGATATTTGAAAAAGAACTTTTCAAAAATCGATAACTTTGCAACATTCACCACAAAAATATCTTGTAATATTAAAAATGATATCGTGATTTAGAAGGCACTCGAAACCTTTAACAGAAGGACTTATTAATACCATATCATCGGCATAGGCAAAGTTACTAATTTTTAGGTTATATCAGCATCCAACTCATTAAGTGAAGTAACTAAGCCATCAATATGTCATATGGAATTTCAGTTATTTCATGGTTACCAGGACATGTTATTAACTCAAAACTCAAAATTAATTTTGGCTGGCTTAGGAACGTTTATATATGTCTTTATACGTACGATTAATTTGTGCATATTTAATTCTTTGCCCATAAATTGGAAATAAAATACAACTGAAGCCTTCCAAGATGCAATTCATCTTTATTCCAAATCAATCATCATCAATTTTGAGCTGACACACCCACACACAATATATATATATTATATATATATATATTGTGTGTGTGTGTGTGTATGTGTGTGTGTGTGTGTGTCCCTTTAAGAAATGCTGTGTACGCCCCTGATTGTGGCTGTACAGCTGTGAATGACTCCATGGCCAAACAGGTCTCTACATTTTTCACCGGTTGCAATGTTGTCAGTTGGTTTGTCAGGTTGTCATCAAAAAACAAAATTCAATTCTTTTTCTCTATCTTTCTTGAAAATGGAGGAAACAACTGATTAGTCACAAAATTATATCAACACCAAATGGACCATTTTAGGGGTCACTATATATATATATATATATATATATATATATATATATATATATATATATATATATATATATATATATATATATATATATATATATATTTTGCCAAAATGGATTTCACACTATTAAATATTAACTTGATAGCCGAGTTGAATTAATTCATCGTGTAGTAATTGCCACACGCTAAAAAGGAATCCGTCTTTAAAGTTTGTAATAAATATATACTATAGTGTGATTTCCAGTTCAGTGACGACATAAAGAAGACTCAAAGAAACCTTTTGACAGACAAACAAATTATGAAAATGTCGAGACATTTTCCCGACTGCGCAAAATTTATTTTAGCCCCCACCCCCCACACCCCGAAAGAAAAAGCAAGGCGTGAAAGGGAACCAAAAAGAGACGCAAACCAAAATGCTTTAACGTAACCTATAACCAAATTTTATCTACTCTAATCTAATCAGATTTAACTTAACCTAATCTAACCTAACCTAACCTAGCTAAATTTACATTTTAAGAACAACTGTTATGACTTTCATAGATGACAAAATAGGATGAAAATCATTCCAGGCCTAATTTCGAAAAAAATTCTCTCCTACTTTTGGTTCACTCTGTAAAGCGTAATATTATTCCCCGATAAAAGGGTTATAGGGAGCTCTACATGCGGAATAAATGTACCTGAATGGCCTACCCCTTTTTTAATTCATCAAATAAGGGGAAGCGAACGAACTATGCCAAAATACTCCACCCGAACCTGTCCATTTTTCGTGTATCGATCAGACATGCAGTTCACCAGATGACAGAAAAGTTATGGCGTGCCATGATTTTCGATTCGAGTCCCCAGTATGATTCCAGAAGTATGCAGTTGTATTCACACTGTATTTATACGCTGTCCATACAAACTAAAATTTAATTACTGATAAAATACGAATCCCCAAAGTGCCCAAATGTAAATTAATGGACTCGTTTGAAATGTCACCAATCACCGAAACTCCAATTTCTATCTATCTATCTATCTATCTATCTTTTACTTTTTCACTGTCCTCTAATGCATAACTGGGTATACGAGATAAATGTACGCATGGTGTGTATGAACTTTGAAGCTATTCTTTTCATTATACTTTCTCCTACTTTCTTAAAAAATCTTGTTTCTCAACTATTTCCTGTCAGCAGTAGCTGGCGGAAGAGGAAGAAGAAGAGAGCCTTGTCTGTCCTATACTTTAGTATTACTATTATTCCTGTGTGGAAACTTTACGCGTCTATAAGTATAAGCATGGCGTAAGTTTTCAGTATTCATCATTTTTCATTTACATTTTTTTGCTATTTTTCCAACTATTTTCTTGGGCTTGCCTAGAATGGATCTTAGTAGGGTCTTTGTTAGCTCGTAACTCTCTCTCTCTCTCTCTCTCTCTCTCTCTCTCTCTCTCTCTCTCTCTCTCTCTCTCTCTCTCTCTGTATATATGTTATGGCTCGATGGAATTTTAACTAAAAGAAATGTATTAAATCTAATCATCTAAAACCGCAAACCAATTTACGCTTGAAATAAATTTTTATTCCTAAAATGTATACCAGAAAAGACTGTTCTTGGTTAAACTGGTAAAAAATTATCTGATTCAAAGTGAACCACAATTAGTGATTACGTTTGATTTCATAACAAAAATGTTAAATAATGTTGAGAGATGGTTTGGGAAGGTGCAATAATCTCTTGTTAATTACATTTTTATATGATGGTAATATTTAGAAGGACGACATCTAGTAAGGGAAAGCAGATGACAGCAAAATGGCATTTCAGAGTAGGAAGCGTAGTGCCAAAAAAAAAAGTAGAAATGGCACGCATTATTGAGTGAAAATTCATCAAAAATCGATTTTGAATAAACTAACCTAATCTCTAGCTTAAATTTACCTAACTCAGGAATGCTTAAAAAGGGGGCGGCCCCCTGTTTAACATGGGGTTAAAAGTATTACAGCGAATTTTACTGGAAGCGTTTATATTTAAGGGATATATATATATATATATATATATATATATATATATATATATATATATATATATATATAAGGTGAATTAAGGTGTTCCCAGAAATAACTTGCTACATAAATATATTTGGAGATACTTTCATGGATCACCCTGTAGTATAACTCCCTTGAAGTACACCATATATACATAAACCTCGTCAGAGGTGACCGTGTTGATTTTCCGTAATCATGACCTTTGGGAGTATAAAATTTTACTTGGTATATCTGGCTGATCAAAATTCATCATTGACTCTAAAACTACAATATGAGCAGCCCCCCACCACCACCGCGTCAAAATACCTTAAAAAAAATGTCAGCAAATATTATCGATTGTACAAAAAATAATGCCCGTCTCTCTACAAAACAAAATAACTTCATTTGGCAACGAGACAGAGTAAATTCCTTATTTAGATTCAAGTACATGCTGAACTCCATTAGAAATGCACCAAAGCACAAGTCGTGAGAAATTGGCCAATTTGCATTAATGATCCATCAATATATATGTTTTTATTTTTTTCTTTCAATTAAAGGAATTACCAGTCGTAAACTTGCAAAATATCCAAATACGAATGTAATTAATAGTTAGTACTTCACAAGTCTTTGATTACAGCCAGAATTTCGAGCTTTTAAATAACGAGATAAAATAATTACACTCTCTACTATATAGGTTTATAGTGTAAAATATTAAGTTTATATTAACTCTTTGTACTTTCATTTACAACCTATATATATGATATAACCCTGGTACAGTTTCATAACCAGGTTAATGGTCTACATCGTGAAAATATTTCCATACAAATACCATTAAATTTTATCAATTTAAATTTGAAATTAATATAAAGCTGAAAAATGGAAAGGGCTCTGCCTGGTGCTCCCACATTAAAGTTGAGTTTTTCTTTATCGTTATTAATACTGAAATCGAAGGCGTATTATGGTATAGATGTTGCTCTTCACACATACACACACACACACACATACACACACTACACACCGAACGGTATAACGCGTCTCTCCTAATTTGTTTTTCAGCAATCAACGACCGCGAGGAACTAAAGTAAAAATGAGTAAAGTTTCCATAAAAAGTCGATGAGGCGAAGTTTTAATAAGGGAACGAATGCCAAGCTAGTGCCAACGCGGTCACCTATGATGAAGGCCCGAGGCAGACTAAGGCATCGATTGCATATCAGCTGAGAGGGCGAGAGGGAAGAGAGAGCCCGTATCGGAAATCTTAAAGTAGGTGAGGGGACACACGATAAATAAAGAGGGGAACCAATGAGCGAGATAAATAAGAGAAATTATTAACTTATTAAAAAGGCAAAATGAATACTGAAAACTGATGAAATTAACAAAAAGGAGAAAATTATCAGAAACGAGTGAAAAACAATATAAAAATATAACAAAAGAGAATTAGATAATGATAATAGATAACAGCTATCATTATCTAATACTCTTTCGTTATATTTTGGTTGAATGTCACACAGTTAAACACCTGAAATTAGTATATGTCGCACACACACACACACACACACACACACACACACTCAAGAGTTTGAATGCACGAAAGGCTTTGGAATTGCATTTTATTTTCTTTGTGTTTTCTCTGCCTTTAGTTTGAGAACGCGACACATTCTATCTTTCCTATTTTCTAGTATTGTTTAGATGGTTTTACTGTGCTCAGTTTGAGGTTAGGTATAATTTTTTTCTATTATTTTCCATGTGTAAATTATGGTGTATCTCTCTCTCTTCTTCTTTCCAAAGATTATGGATTTAATTTACAGTCTTTCCCAGTAGTTCAGTGTTTTTCAGCCATTAATCTTGGTTATGAAATTTCTTTGAGTTTTTTCTAGAATATATATATATATATATGGGGAAAGAGAGAGAGAGAGAGAGAGATAGAGAGAGAGGGAGAGAGACGTCTTGAGGGTTAAATAAATAAAACATAAATTAAAAAAAACCCGTTTTTTAATGTCGGTTGTTCTGTATGATAATTTGTTGCCCATGTATCTGTTATGTGCTACAGAGTAAGGAATAAGGAATTTTCATGGTATTTCTTATGTCCACATCGTTTGTAGGTGAAAGAGATTCCCAACCGAAACTCGAAGGATGGGCGAATAAATGGTACCTTTATCAACACTATATATACACACTGTGTGTGTGTGTGTGTGTGTGTATATATATATATATATATATATGTGTGTGGTGTGTGTGTGTTAGCCGGTGCCCCATCTTGGAACCACACATCACAGTTTTCAGGATGTAATAGTGCAATGAACTGCTCAATGATGTCTCTGTATCATTCAGCAGCTACAGCTTCCGTACAGAAGAGTGCTTTCACTATCCTTTACTGCGAGATTGCACAACACACTCCCATCTTCTGATTATGAAACGCGTTGCTGAAGAGGAATGTGTGGATTCACTGCAACCAAAATATCATATTCTGGGTGTTTACATACCGACCAAGGTAGAGCGAGGCTTATCAGAGAAGAAACTTTAACCTAACCTTAACCTAGCGTAACCTTACTTATCGTAACCTAACGTAACCTAAATTAATTCGAGCTAATAATAACTCGTCGATAGAATGTCAAAAGTCGATCAGATGTCGTAAGCCCCGTTTAAAACAGTGGCAGTACTGCCAGTCCTTGTCTGGACCCTTCAATCCATAGTCAATTTGGAGAGAGTATGGGATAAAATTAAAGTTTCCTGAAGATTTTATGGATGGTGTTCTTTTTCAGTCCAATCTCTCGTGTGACATCCGACGAAAATATTTTCATGTAGAATGTGTAAAAGACGTTCATGTAAATTATCCACTACATCCCCCCGAGTAACCACACTCAGGTGACGACTCCCTTCTTATCATCTACAAAGCCAGTCTCCGGAAATCGATTTACTAACTGTGAAAATGTTATTTCGTTTGATGCTTCCACGTTTGCAAATTTACGTACAAACTTTGATTGACATTCTCTGAAGGATTTTGTGGCAAAATATGTTTCAACAATACACACACGCATTGTTATTTGCATTATTAAAGTTGAAACTTACTCTTTGCCGTATCTTTGCCAAGTTTAATTTTAGATTTAAGCCTATTCTAATTAGCATAACATAGGCGCTGTGTATGAGGATAGCCTACGACCTGGCCTTATCTAAATTAGAATAAATTTAGAATTGTTATAGGCTATTCACTATCCTGTGAATTTATCAGCTTCCTGCTTTGGGTTGCGTGACTTTTGGGACACCCTGTATATGCATGTATGCGTACATCTGCGTGTGAAGTTGTCTATCTATATTTGTATCTGAGTAAGTACTTACTCGATTAAAGGAGAGGGAAGTTGAAAGATAAATCACTTCATACAAACATTACGGTGCGCACCGTGCGCACACATTCTTAACTAAAGATAATAAACAACTGAAGATAAGAATGACAGAGGAAGAATGATAATCGAATAAAAAATCACTTAAAACGTTTATCTTTCATTCTATTTCTATCCTTTGAAGGTGCGTCCACACACACACTTAATCTCTCTTCTTTACTAGTCACACTGAATTTACTTTAATAATAATCATTCGATTCTCACTCTTTCTTTTTTTTCATACTTACGTGATTATACAGTACATACATAGACGCAAGTGTATGCACATCTTCGCACAAATAGGTACTTATACTATATATATAAGGGGTCCCGCGTCTTACGGTACCTAAGCGCCAAAATTAAAATTCGCCAGAAATCGCCTCCAAAGTTCAGCAATATTCTCGCAGTAGTATCTCTGTTATTAATTGAGCTAGAACGTTCATTTTTGGCTAAATTAGAGATCTAAGTATGCTAATGAAGATGGTGATGAGTTTTTGGAATAGATTTTCATATTTTATATTTTATATATATATATATTTATTTTTTTTTTTATTTTTTTTTTTATGCCGAACTTTGGGTGAACTTTTGGCTGGCGATAGAGGTGAAAAAAGTAGTTCGCTTCATAAGGTTTTCAACCATATTTCTAGTGTCGTAAGGTAATTATAACCCAAACCACGCGATAGGGGAAGGGTGAAAATAGTGATATCCATCAAAAACACGTTTTCGCCTGTGGTGGCGCTTAGGTATCTTAAGACGCGCGACCCCTCATTAATATAATATATAATATATATATATATATAATATTATATTATATATATATATATATATATATATATATATATATATATATATATATATACCGTATTTGACGGCTTACAAGACGCTGCGCCGTGAAAGACGCACCTTAATTTTGGAAAGGTAAATTCAAGAAAAAAGTTTTTGATGCACTTTATTGTTAATAGAATGGATATGTAAAATTCAATAAAAAGAAAACCCAAAAGTCAATAAAGAAAGATAATATGATTATTACTCTTATTATTTGTTATTAATCAATTAATTAATTGATGTGCTGTATTGCCACTTTCGGCTTCTAAGACGCAGGGCGATTTTTTAAGGTATTTATAAGGAAAAAAAGTGCGTCTTATAAGCCGACAAATACGGTATGTATATATATATATATATATATATATATATATATATATATATATATATATATATATATATATAACGTAAAGAACGACGCTTGTATAGGAGAATATTCCGCGCAAGATGAAGAGAGAGAACGAAACAAATGAAAAAATGAGATAACCACCCGGGAATCGAACCCGGGCTCTTCCGATTGCCGGTCAGATATGATAACCATTACACCACGGGCCTCACTCGAACAAATGCCGTAATTCTTCTACATACGCGCAGAAACCAATGCCCCAAGGGGGCACCTCCCGCATGCCGTAACATTATATATATATATATATATATATATATATATACTGTATATATAATTTCTCATAAGGTTAGTGCCTTTAACAGAACTTGCGTAATAAGTGATCTATGAGGCATATATAAGTCCGAGGGGCCTTTAAAGTCTGTAATTTGGTTCTCTTTTTCTTCTATGGTAGAGGGGCTCGTTTTTGCGGGCATTCCCCCTCGGTACCCTCCCCCCTCTCTCTCTTTCCTGCATAAAAAATAAATAATTTTAGTTAGTTTTTTGCTAATTATTTATTAATTTTATTTTTACCAAATTCAAATTGTTTCAACAATAAAAATATTTATCATCTTTTTTACGTAAATATTAAAGGTACCGAAGTATCCCAAGATTTGCCGTACATGACCGTACCTCTGTGCACGCGTACACACACACAAAAACACACACACACACTTAATACAGTGGTCGTATTATACTTTTCACAAGCGCGAAATCGATTAAAACGCAGAAAAAAATAATGATATACTGGAGGAAGAGAGAGAGAGGAAGAGAGAGGAAGAGAAGAGAGAGAGAGAGAGAGAGAGAAAATTAACTACGTATTTATATTTAATTAAAAAATCTTTGTTACATTGCACTCACTCTTTAGTGATAAAGACCTTCTTGCATGGTTCATTTGAAACATAGACCACAATAGATTATTTTGAAATATAAGTTCATAGGGTTTGTTTTCTCATATATATATATATATATATATATATATATATTACGCGTAACCTGTGAAACTGCGTATTTCATGAAATACGCAATTGCAGCGATTACACCGTAACACACACACACACACACACTATATATATATATACTGTATTGGCCCAAATATAGGACGACCATCACTTTGTGGTAGGATACCAACAAATTTTGTTTGAAATGTAAAAAAATGTTACGAATAATCATTGTCATAATAATATTTTTATTAATCATATTTAAAAAAATTATTTGCAGAAAAAGTAAACAAAAACTTGCCAAACAAAATGTTTTTTCATAGACAATGATGCAAAAATATAAAAATTTCAATTCGACACCATCATCTCTTTAGCAACTTCTCTTTGATTTTAGTAAAATCACTTCTCTCGTAATGGGCACCCCTTCATTTCTTTTTTGCTTTTTTTAAAGTCAACAACATTTTTCTTCATATCTTGAAACTTTCCACCCTACTTCGTTCGACCCCACGAAATGCTTTTCTTTGAAAGTGCGCATTCGCTAATGCCAGTCCACGAGTATAAGACGAGTTGCTTTTTTAAAGGTCGTGATGTTGAACCAAAATCTCGTCTTGTATTCGGACCGATACGGTAAATATATAGTTGATTTTTTCACAGTTTAGAATTGTAATTTGTGAAAGAAAGAGATTCTGTGCCTAATTTGGGGAAAAAGCAGGTCAGCACAATATAGGTACAAAAAGAGTTATGTGACTCCACGAAATAAGGACAAAACTGAAGCTCTTTTGAACGCAAGCAGAAATAACGAAGATTGTAGGTGTTAGCCAGCAGTATGTGTCTTCGCTTCTCGAAAGAGCGTCTCGTAGCTTGATCGGCTAGGGTGCCACCCGGCACTGCTGAGACTCCGCTTAGTCGTGGGTTCGAACCCTAGTGTTGCCTAGAACTGGGCGGTTATCTTTTCCGTGTCACGACGAAGCGGCGGGCCGGCCGTCTTACTTTAACTGACTCTGGTTAAGGTAGCCTAGGTTCGGGTCCCTACCCTACACTTACTTGGGGGATATGGGACATAAATGTTACCTGTTACTAGTTCTCAAAATAATCAGACTGGGGCAAAGTTGTTTTACCATACGTTCCGGCAAATGTGGCAGAAATAAAAAAATAATGCCGATGACATAATGAAAAATAGTGGGGACTTCCTTAAAGGATAAGAAAAATGACATCGACGTAAATAGGCAGTCCATTAAAAAGATACTTGTTTAATACAGGTCTCCCAGCCCAGTTTTCCACGAGTAAAACAAGAAAATGACTGGTGCAATGAGGAAAAAAGATACATTTGGGCTAAAGACCATCTTAATTGGTTCAGTGAGATGTAGAACAAGGTAAATGATTTGTTTAGCAACTTTGTATTCATTGTCATAATTATTTTTTTAAGAATATCATGTTAGAGAGACTTCTTTTTTCCAACTTTTCCATGTAACTTGTGGATGCCTCTGTTATAAATTATAGTGATCCACTGAAATTTGAAATTGACCGAAATATTATTCATCAGGTGGTATTTTCGGATGAATCAACGTTCCAAGTTGCAAATGTTACCCCTCAGTATATCAGAAGATGACAGAATGAAGAATTCCCTGAAAATTGCGTGATTCAAAGAGTGAAACATCCTAATTAAGTAATGGTGTAGGGAGCTATTTGTAATGAGGGAGGGTAGAAACAGATTACGCATTGTTCATAATATCATGAACTGTAAAAAGTATACTGAAGTCATTCGCAAAAGGTTAATACCCCAACTCAGAGAGTAGTATGGAAAAGAAGAGTGCATTTTCATGTAAGATGGGGCCTCATGCCACAACTCCAAAGCTTTAACAATAAATTTTTCCACTAGTCAAAGAATAAATACCATGAAATGGACAGGAAACAGTTCTGAGATGAACCCGATTGAGAATATGTGAAAAAATGCGAAGGAAAGTTTATTCCTGACATAGCCTCAACCACAAAAAACGCAAGTCATTGAGTGCCTCGTTAAAGAATGTGATTCCATGACTATGATGAGCTCCTTGATTGCGTTAATTCCTTTATTAAAAGCATGTCAAAGAGAATAAAACTCCTTTTTAAGGCAAAAGCAGGATTTACTAAATATTGATTACCAAACAAATGTTACATTTTAGCAAATATTCGTTTTTTCTATCCTTAAACCAGAAGAAATACCATAATAATTTGGTCACAATATACAGGGTGTTCCAGAAGTCTGGTCTCATAGGGAAAAGATATTATATTTTTAAAGTAAAACAAACATATTTCTAATGTTAGTTTAACATATTTCAGCAAAGAAAATACCCCGATGGCTCAGTATACCAATCATGAGAAGGTGGAACTGGTATTGCTACATATTTCCAGAAAAAGCCAGAGGGAGGCATGTCAGTTATTTCACGAACATGCCTTCCTCTGGCTTTTTCCTGAAACATGTAGCAATATCAGGTCCACCTTCTCTTGATTGGTATACTGAGCCATCAGGGTATCTTCTTTCCTGAAATATGTAAAACTGACATCAGAAATGTGTTTGTTTCACTTTAAAAATATAATGTCGATTTTCCCTATGAATCCAGGCTTAGGGACTCATAGTCCAAACTATAATATATATATATATAGGCTATTTCATTGAATGAGAATGACAACTAAACAGAGTCAGGGATTTAAACTGAGCTAACATTAGACTAAATTAGGTTAGGTTAGGTTTGTCTATTAGACTGTCAATGAAATTTTCTATCGACGATATGTTTATAATTCCCTATAAACTAAATCGCAGCATATTATCTAACGTAGGAGACTAGGACATAGAACGGTAATGATCTGTACAACGATAAATTAAATACAACGAAGAACGTTCATTACTGGCACGAGTCAGGAAGGGCAAACTTAGTTTATTGGAAGTGAAATGTAGTAGTCTTTTCAGTAATACGGAATAAATCTTGTCGTTTCTCTACGATAATTTGTTTATTGACGAACAAGCGAAAAACTTTATTATTGTTCATTTTGTTGTTCATTTTGTCGTTCATTTTGTAATATATCGAATTGTGAAAAAGTAAAAATGTTCTACCAAACACACGCATACACAATTTCTAACTCTCTTGTATACAGTAGTTAGGCTATGCAAGATAGTATACGGTCTCCTAAGAGACTAAATATACGAGTATTATCACAGTTAAAGTGATAACTTATAGCTAGGTTCTCTTATTATATTCTAATATGGTTGACATTTTATTATTTAGTAACCAGGTTAGGTTTCTTGATGACTTTCCGCTCGTACTAGGATAGTTCTGTCAATAGTTGTTAATTTGAAATATTTCAAAATTCTCCTTAAAAATTCTGAAATCTAATTAGCTGTAAGAAATTGTCCTTTAAATCCTGTGGTGAGGATGAAAAATCAAGGGGTTTTAATTTAATTTTTAATACCAACCCACAATTAGGGTCAAGATCTTTCGACCAGCTTTCGAACACCATTTTATTTTATCCTCAGTCATTGGATTGAGGATAAACACGAAGGTAATACCAACACATTAATTTGATCAGGTGATGTGAAGAGTCTTCATTTGGTGTGAAGAATCTTCATTTGATTGTTAAATTCCAAGCATTTTCAAAGAGATAAACCCAATGTCTTTTCCCAGGAATTGAAATCAGAGGTGTTCGAATTTTCAAGGGCCTGAGGGTCGAGGGGTGAGATCGTGAGTGGAAATTTTTCGTTGCAAATTATGAAAACAAATAACAGTTTATACAGATATTGTCGAAGGTTTGCAGTGGCAACTTAACTGCGAAGGGACTAAGAGACCGAAATACTGTATAATTTATTTGTGAAGGGACCGCAAATTTGCTCACATCCGCAGAGATGGCAAGAACCAGTGATAAAATTAGATCTATCGAATCTTTGCAAGAAGAAACAGAGACAAGGATTGTTTTGTATTGCAAATATTGCGAAGAGCTGGGTTATGAGTATATCAGAATAAGGAGCCCGGACAGTAATATTTTGTTTAGTTCATTACATTATGTCCTGCAATTTAGGGTGACAATATTGTGTGATACAGGCAAGGGAAACAACAATAGACACTGATAAATGTGAACTTACTTGCCAAGGGCTATATACACAACACAGTATTTCACGCATGATAGCTTTACATGTATTCAATAGATGGGACAATAAAATGCTTTAAATACAAATTTTAATGATCTTTTACACCTATTATATTGATTCCGGAACATTAAACTTAGATGAGATAGAAAAAAAATAGAATGATTATGATTAACTATGGACATATATTCAAAAGAGAATAGTCGTTCCTGAGATATCTTTCAAAAAGTAGAAGTCATTTAGATAAAATTCTTCTAAAGACTCAGATGAGATCTTGTTCCAAATAGAAATGCATTGGTACTCCTGCAATAATCTATAAATTTCATTACAAAAGTGAATGTTATCGTATACAGTACTCTGTATATGTACACAACGACCTAACTTCTTGTCGTATTTCTGAACTTGAATCTTTCGAATTCTACACCCTCTGGATACGGCTTGCTTGTCAATCTCAAACTAAATACCTCTGCGCTGTCTACCTTCCTCCTGATTCTACTGACTAACCAAAACTCTTTGACTACCTCACTTCCAATGTGGAATACATTCTATTCTACTCTCCTTTCGCTAAAATCTCTATTTTAGGAGATTTCAATGTTCACCATCATCACTGGCTTTCTTCTCATTTCATAGATATCCCTGGTGAACTAATTTACAACTTCTCTATCCTGAATGACCTAAAGCAGATTGTACAGCACCCTACTCGTATCTCCGATCGCCTTGGAGATAGGTCCAACATTCTGGATTTACTTATCAATACTCATCATTCTTACTCTGTTAAGCTTTTTTCTCCTTTGGGCTCTTCCAACCACAGAGAAAACCTTGTGGCTTTCAGTGCCTCAAAAATTTGTCTACTTGTCACAATTTTCCATACGACTATACCCTTAACTCCAACAATACACAGCTCAATGCTTCCTCTCCTCTTAACATTCTTGATGTTTCCTTTTCTCGTGATTTTTCTTGGAAAGATCACATACACTCACTCTCTAAAACAGCTTCTAAGAGGTTAGGTGTGCTGTACCAGTTCCGCAGTTTTTTAACCCTTACTCAATTGCTCTCTCCTTACAGGAGTCTCGTCCGCCCCTGTATGTAGTAGTGTAGTACGCTTCTCATGTGTGTAGTGGTTCAACCCACACAACTCTACTTGACCGGGTGGAATGAAAGGCTTTTCGCCTCATCACTTCCCCGCCTCTTACTCACTGCCTTCAATCTTTCTCTCTTCGCCGCAATGTTGCCTCACTCTTTCTTTACTATCCCTATTATAACGGACCCCGCTCTTCTGAATTCTCTAACTGCATGCCTCCTCCTTTAAGGAAAGCTTGTAGTACCAAACTTTCGACACATTCTCATCCCTTTTCTATCCAACTCTAACGCAAGGGTTAATCGGCATTCTCAATCTTTCATCTAATCAACCGGTCAACTCTGGAACAACCTTCATCATTTCATTTTTTCCCCTGTCTATGACCTCTAATTTTTCAAACGCAGTGTGTCCAGGTATCTCGAAATCTTTGGATCTTGATTTTCGTTCTTTTCTTCTTCTATCCAGGGGACGTTTTTATGACATTGCCCTGGGCTCTGCCTTCCTGCATAAAAAATATTGTATGTTCGTTTGTACTATTTACATTTAAAAAATCTATTACAAGTTATAGTAATTGAGTTGCCATTCAATATATTTGATTTACAAAAAAGTGTTCGAAGAACTGTGTCGGCAACTGTACATACTGTCTTTCAAATATGCATATCTGTATTAGTGTAATTAATGTCCAATTAGCCATGAACAAACACGTGTCATGTTTAAACAGTTCTTCCAGAAAGTTTAATTTATATATATATATATATATATATATATATATATATATATATATGAATGATTAAAGAGCATTTTTGTACTCATTCGAGTGAAATAGTAAGTTGCCTCTTTAAATATACACAAATGCAAACAATTAGTGAATGAATTCTACTGAGAAAAAAATTACATGTATATAGTATAAGAACAATACATATTAGTAGAGAAATTAATGTACAAATATCTCTCTCTCTCTCTCTCTCTCTCTCTCTCTCTCTCTCTCTCTCTCTCTCTCTCTCTCTCTCTCTCTCTCTCTCTCTCTCTCTCTCTCTCTCAAATATAAATGTAAATATCAGAGTCATTTCTAAATTATTTGGGTACCGATATGATTTATATATCCAAATACTGGTTCACGCGGGTAAGGAATGTAGCAAAATTCTTTACCGGTTTTGAGGAATTAAGAGAAACGTTTATTGATCAATTTAAAAGAATAATACAAAACTGACAAACTTCGGTAACGACTAATATTCTTTCCTTGTGTTTCTAACAGCAATTTAATACGATTTTGAAAGGAACGCAGGAGTCGACCAAGCAAAGTCTTTTTTGAGTACTCTGACCAACATTTCTCTTGAGTCTTGGGGCATGGCCTCTCCGAATATTGCAGAGAGTCACTTCAGCTCTTTTTTTGACAACTGTGCCTAGATTTTGGGACGGATTTAAATCGGGTGAGTTTCCAGACCATCGTTCGAGTTTAACTTAGCAAAAATTGCTACATTGATTTCATGTGTCAAAATTATAGAAAAATCCACCAAAGCCGGTAAAGAATTTTGCCAAAACTCTTACTGCATTGCAGTCAAGTTCTGCACTTCTTTCCTTCTTCAGGATCCCCTAAAGAATGCATAACTCCTGTAGACCATAGAACAACCAAGGTCCGTGCCCTTTTCTTCTTTAGGTTCCTCTAAGGAATACAAAGCTCTTGTAAAACATAGGATATATGATCAAGAGGAAAAACATGTTTATAATAGGAACTTTGAGAAATTTTCCTTAATTTATGCAAATTATTTTAGTAAATTCATTAAATATGCAAAAATCCATAACTTCAAGGTCAGAATTGGACTCTACGGAAAGAAATACAAAAGAATACTACAAGGAAGTATTTTGGGACCCCTAAATATTCAATGTTAACATCATTATTTCTTCTTTTGGAACTTCCTAGGAGTTTACAAACACTCATACCATACATTTGTAAAGGGGTGTGGGGAGAGTATCCGGAAACTCTACCTCACCCACGACCTAATTTATTTATAGGGTATTTTCACCGGTATTGGAAGAAGGGAGAGAAATTGGTCTCTTCTGATGGAAATTTTGTTTTCTTACAAATGATACTTCTCTCTAACTGAAAGAAACGAAATCTTAAAACCAATTTTGGCCTATCCTGTGTATATATTCTTAGCTATTTAAATAATGGTGATTTGTGTATACAATTTTTATCCGAGGATAAAAACTTTAATAGGACATCTATTCTTCACGTTTTGACGTAAAAGGTCAATTTAAAATTGATAGTTTTTTATATACATAAATAAAGATAAAAACAACTATCGCCGTGTAAAGCATAAAATTTGAATCATTTCATAAAAAAAAATCCCAAAATTGAATATAAGATTTTCATTTAAAAATTTATCTTTTGAACTAAATTGAATAACATTCATTAATAATAAAATAAATAGAGTGATCTTACAATTTACAATGACATACTGTAAATAATTGTGAAGCTGGACTGCTTATTTTATTTAATTTGGCCCTTAAGCTTTACTAGACTCTTAATTAAAAATAAAACAAGTTATTATTAATAATAATAATACATAAATCCTGAATAAGAATTATTAATTAAGGTATGTATTAATCTTAAATTATTCCATACAAAGAAATCAATATTATACATGAGAGATAAGAGATGAACAATCACGAGTAATGTATCTTTAATCCTAGATTACACACGAGAAATGACTAAACAATAGTAATGTACATTAATCCTAGATTTTTATTAGTATTCCATTATTAATCGATATTTCAACTTGGTTTTAAACGAATTTACATTCACAATATTTTTTATATCAACATTTAAATCAATCCATCCTTTCAGTCCAATGAAAATGGATAGTTTTTGAGATGACAATCTAAATTGAGGTATAACAAGCTTTGATCTATTTCTGGTCTGATACGAGTGGATTTCTTGATGAGTTACAAAATATCTATTTACCCATTGTAAGTTAATGATTTTGTTCTTACACTCGTAAATAAAAATAAAATGTGCCAGTTTGATTACATTATCGAGCTTTAGTAGTTTTAGCTCTTTAAATAATGCACTAGAGTGATCAAGGAAATCAGCATCCCTATTGCTCTTTTTTGAACGACAAAGATACTGTTTAAAGCGGTGTTAGCGAAGCTTCCCCATACAAATGTGCAGTACATTATACAGTGTGGCCCAAAAGTCCCTATCTATTTTGCTAAAATAATTATATTTCGATTTTATTTTCTACAGGCCATAGATGATGATGGATGTACAAGAACGTGTGATGGTAGTAACACTATGTATCCAAGGGAAGAAGAGCAAAGAAATTCGAGAAAAATTCGAAAGAAGATTTCACAAACCAGGACCTACAGACAAACCAGTTCGCGAGGTGGTCAATAAATTTAAAAGAACACGATCTATTCATGATGAAGCAAGATCTGGACGTCCAGGTACCT
The DNA here is from genome assembly GCA_023014485.1 of Bathynomus jamesi. NCBI lineage: Eukaryota > Metazoa > Arthropoda > Malacostraca > Isopoda > Cirolanidae > Bathynomus > Bathynomus jamesi. The sequence goes on along the minus strand of JAJOZX010010188.1, from coordinate 69,402 downwards.
CTCAAGAAAATGTCGAATTGGTAAGAGATGACTTTGAAACAAATCCTAGAATGTCAACTCGCACGCCATCACGTAGACTGAGCATACCAAAAACGATTGTTCTAAGGATTTTAAAATCAACATTAAAAAAGAAAAGTTACCATATTCAAGTGCTACATGAGTTACACGAAGAGGATTATCCAAGCCAAGGAGCCATGTGCACAGAATTGATTGAAAAAACTCATACCGAAAACTTATTAAACCACATTCTTTTCAGCGATGAGGCGACATTCTACACATGCGGAAAGGTTAATCGACATAATTGCCGTATCTGGGCTAGTGAAAAACCAACCGAGTTCTACGAATAGGAGAGAGATTCTGCTAAAGTTAATCTCTGGTTGGGTATGACAAGATCGAAGGTTTACGGACCTTTTTTTCCTTTGCAGAAGCTACGGTAACAGAGCAAATTTATCTTGACATGCTTCAGCAGTTTCTTGAACCTCAGCTTCGTTCGCATGGCATTCTCGACACTGTTGTCTTTCAACATGATGGAGCTCCATGTCACTATGCAAACATCGTTCGGGGGTACCTTGATGAGCTCCTACGAAATCGCTGGATTGGACGTGGTGGAAACAGGCCCTGAGCAGCACGATCCCCGTATTTAACACCATTAAACTTCTTTGCGTAGGGCTTTATAAAATCTGAGGTTTACAAAACAAGAGTTACAGATCTGCAGGATCTGTGAACCCACATTGACGCGACAGTCGCTAAAATAGTCCCAGAGACGCTTGAGAATGTGTTCGGCAATGCAGTGGACAGATATGAGAGTTGCATGCCCTCACCCTTCACATGCACCCAGCCACTCAAAAGAAGGAAGAGAGAAAAAAGAAATAGGGTCGGCAGAAACGCAACTTTACCTCACATAATCCATGCCATACATGTTTTGGGGGCGCAGGGGGGTTGTTCCTTAGGAAATTATGTATTTCTACAAAATACTTATCAAGTCTATTAACAAGACAGGCAAGTGTGTGGGCGTGTTTTCTGGAATTGGATGTCTGTCATGTGAATGCGACTACCAACTTTTTGAATGTCGCCGAGTTTCAACTTGGGGTCTCCCGCCGTGAAAAGTGTTTCTACGGCAAGTGATATGTTGAGTCATTCATACTTCACGGTGTTGTGCCACCGAGAAAGTAGAGAAATCTCTTTCCAGCGAGGAATATCAATGGAAGGTCCCTGTACCTATCCCCGTGTACGTGTCCCTTATGGAGAATGAAAGTGTTTCGTGGATGATCACTCGTCATCGCTACGGCGAATTCAATAGTCTCCCACTTAGAGGTGTTTATGAGGCAAGTGATTAAAAATGAATTGTTCGATGGTTGATCAGTAATGATCATGCTATATGGAGAGAGAGAGAGAGAGAGAGAGAGAGAGAGAGAGAGAGAGAGAGAGAGAAGAGAGAGAGAGAGAGAGAGAGAGGATGGAAATAAAATAAATACATTAAATATTTACTAATATTTTAAAAACATTATTTTCAAATAGTACAGAACTATGACACCCATTATTTTCATAATATATTATGAAGCCTAAAATAATATTCATTTACTAAAGTGATCTGTGCAGTAACCCGAATAGGCCTATGTAAATAAAAATAATGAAGAGTATATATAATATATATATATATATATATATATATATATACATATATATATATATATATACATATATTAGGCAGAAGATAGGGAGTGCTGAAACTCTCGTTTTTCCTGTCAGTGTCCTCCTTAGCTGATCTTTTTCCGTGTCTCATCTACCCTGTGAGCACACACACACACACACACACACTTCTCCCTCTATTTTTTACCACACATACATGCATTTTACACACTACACAGTCTTTTCGAAACTTATAATTAAAAAAAAAAGCATTGCATTGTGATCCTCGGAGGCCTTGATTTTGGCTCTTTCATTCTTATACACGGCGGTGGAGGGGGCATTTTTCCGGGCGCTCGACCTTGGCTCTTCCTTCCCACATAAAAAAATAGACATATTTCTGTACATAGTTTACAATTTTACAATAAATTTAACAAGCAAAAAATTATATATACGAGTATATATATTATATATATATATATATATATATATATATATATATATATATATATATATATATAATATTTCACAATGAACAAACAATTTGTGGTCACTTCTTTTCGTTTCATTGAATGAAGGTTGTTTCAGCTATCCTTGGCTCAATGTTATAAGAGAAGAATGGTATTTACGTTTCGGATACCAGTGAGGCTTCTTCAAGTCATTGAATCACCAATAAACTATAAAATAATTACATCAATGATAAAGAAGTTTGTAATTGTTTTAAACAATTATTTAATTAAATTTTTTTACAGAGCAACTGGGAACAATGAGTACAAATTTTAACCAACGAACATATTTGATTTCATTGTACAGTAGGTACAGTTTCGCCCAAAAGTTCACTAATAAACATTATATTTCTATAAAGCAGGAGAAATTAATGATTTTTTTTCCTTGTTACCCAAAAAGAATAACATATTTAAGATAAACAGAAACTTACCAATTAGTAAATTTTTATGATTTTAGAAACTTTTTGTTTCTATAGGCGAACTTTTTACCGAAACTGGAAGTCATTCATTAAATATAACTACTTAATTAACTCGCTTCTGTTCTTTAGAAAGATAAAACATATTAATAAATAAAATAATTTTAAGTGTTTATTGTTTATAAATAGCCTTAATTTTGCAATGTATGCTATCATATAACTTCGAGACATTTTTCTTCAGTAGCTTATCGCAAAGGAGATTTATTCTAATTTTACTCTGGTGAAAGAACATTATTTGGCTCTCAACACTCGTATACGGAAATTAATATGGTTATTTTTAATATGATTTGTTAATTAAATGCAATTTAACATGATTATTTTAATGATTTGTTAATTAATTTGATTGTTGATTGAAGGGTTATAAAATTTATCTTTGACTATATTCTTTCGAAACAAAGACGAGAGAGAGAGAGGGGGGGGGGAGTTTTGGGCATTTTAAAAAGGTAACCAATCATGTAAAAGCTTACAGTACTGCCTTTTCTTTTAACCAATAAGAGAGTGTATATCAATTTAGGTCGAGTGCCTTTTTTTGCCTGGCATTTTGATACCAACAAACAGCGTCCTTCATTTTGTGATAGCCATTAAGATGTGATAGATTTCAGTGCAAAATTATATAAATTAAAGGTCGAATAACTTAGTAACAGTCCTGATCTCTCTCTCTCTCTCTCTCTCTCAGGACATGAAGTTCTATAGGGGAAGGAAAAAAAAGGGGCAGCTCACTTAGCTGACTCGGGTATTTCGCGGGATTGGAGTTGTGGAAGGGAAGGGAGGGAGAAGAAAAGCGACATTTTGGGAGAACTCGGGTGTCGGGAAGAGACGGGATGAACGAACGTTATAGAATTTTAACCTATGATAATTTATGGCCCTTTTTAGGCAAAGGAACGCGTGGATTGTATTAAATTCATAAAGAATTTAATGAAAAAAATCGCTGCCACCATAAATGTACTGATTTCGTTTCAGTATGTGTTAATTACATACAATTTTTGTTCTACCTATTTTCGGGTACTCTCTATAATGAAACAATGCCATTCGCGGGTCGAAATACAGTGTGACCGAGGAAAAATGAACACAACAGAGCTTCTTCTTCAAACACCTATTAATTAAAATGCCCAAAACTCTCTCGTCTTCGTTTCGAAATAGATACAAACAAACAAACAAACACTTTATTTCAGACTCAACAGGTGCAAACATTATACAAGAGGTCCACAGATAATCGTCATAAGCAAGGATCATTTTTATAACCCTTCAATCAACAATCAAATTAATTAACAAATCATTAAAATAATCCTGTTAAATTGCATTTAATTAACAAATATTAAAAATAACCATATTAATTTCCGTATACGACATAACAAATTTCAATTAAGTTAGGTTAGGTCATGATGGGTCAGATTAGGATTAGTTGGTGCCTCACTTTTTAATTAACTTCAGAGAAACACCCTTCGAGCGCTCAATTGAGTTCGAATTCTCGGTTCGATGACACTACTAATATTTGATTATTTCTTTTAATTTCTATTTATTTATTTTGGTATATGGAATTAAAAAAAAGCCTCTCACTCATGCGAAAGAAAATGCATATTTTATCCTATATGTAAACTAATTCACTTTTATTGAGCGCTTTCCTGTTTGAAATACCATGAAACAAACTGAAATGTCTGATGAAGTGACCAAATACTGTTTGTGGGCTACACACATTTCATAACCGATATAAAACGCGTGTCGTTATCCTCATAAGACCAACTGCTAAAATTCCAAAATAGAACGAAGAGCTACTATGGCGTATTGCTGAGTTGCAGAGGGAACCTTGGCAGAAACAAATGAAGATCTGAAAGAAAGGTTAGTGGTTAGTTTTTTATACAAAATTACATTTTAAATAATTCATAAATATGTTTGCTGCAACTTAAAAAATTTACCGACTTCTCGCTTATTCATTACCTTTATATGTAGGAAGGAGGAGCCAAGGGCGAACGCCCGCAAAAACGCCTCCCACCCCCCTCCCCCATAAAAGGAGAAGAGAGTCTAAATCAAGGTCCAAAATTTGCGATACTGGCAATATCACTACCTTATATCATGCAGTGACATACTAGAATATACAGCCTAACAGACCAGAGGAAAACGTACTCCCAAGTATCAGAGACAAAATTTCTGCCGAGATGTTTACAGTAGCAGTGAATTTACGTACTCAAGTTGACGAGATTTATGAACGTAAAATAAATTTATAATTGTGATGTAAAAACAACCTAATTTCTGCCGAGATGTTTACAGAGCAGTGAATTTACGTACTCAAGTTGACGGGATTTATGCACGTAAAATAAATTTATAACTGTGATGTAAAAACAACCTAACGTACAATCTAAACCCCGATAGACTGTATCCCATTTTAGTAGAATCCTACTCTCATACGTTTCAGGTGAAATTTTTAACCAAACTCATAATGAATATGCATTGAATCATACGTTGGAAATTCTATTAAAATGGGATTTATATTATGTAATAATACTACTACTACTACTACTAATAATAATATAATAATAATAATAATAATAATAATACATCTAATAGGGTTTACAGCATTATATGGTTCTTAATCTACTGCTTTTAATGAACTTTATGTCAGCATTCCTTCCTTCACAAAACTTTGAATAAAAAATATACTGTTATACTAGCTCTATACTGTACTTGGCACCTCCTAAGTATTAAGAGCCTATACAGGGTGTCCCATAAGTTCCTTTACTCCTGAACCTTTTCCTACTAGAATAGGGTGAGGGGTAAAGGGATTTATGGGACACCATGTACAATAACTGCATAATAAGAATAATAAAACCCGCCTATTCTGGAACACAGTAATAAGAAGGAATATCGAAATGCGCTGTTACAGCAGTTTTGAATTCTAGTTTATGGCAATAATGCTGACGAAGGGGCGCGGACTTGCTTCAGAAAAAACGAAGTCATCTTCATAGAAAAGTAGATGCAGGAACATGATTTTACTTTTACATCTTCCCTGAGCAGTACTTCCTTAGTAATTCCCTTGTTCAGTAAATGTGTAGTTCTGATACAGACATCGCTGCAGTAATTTCATATGGAAATATTTTGAGTTTTTAAAAGATAAGGATGATTTCTGTAGACCGTTAAGAACTTAAGGATTATATTTGCAATGGTACATTGACCAACTTTTTCGACTGATGGGTTCTTCCATAATTCTGTGTAAGACAATACATACATAAAACATATACGGAACGTAAGAGCATGTATACGGTCTAACTCGTTAAAAGATAAACTTAGGCTTTTTCCCCATCCTGATCGTTAACGATTCCTCTAACCGTTATTAACCCTCAACCACTATCGCGGGGTCAGGAAGGACCCCCAACTCATTTAAATTTCGTGTGACAAAGAAATTACGATAGTGGTTGAGGGTTAACACCTCGTAGACGGAAATTACACCCGTGTTTCTACAAATCACTTTCAGGGATATACAAAGGGAACCCGCTTTTGTTCCAAACACCATGAACACTTTGTGTCAACTAACTTTTCAGTTAAGTTAACCAATGCAACATCGTGAAAGAGGTTTACAGATAAAGGTAACGTATCTGATCTACCTTTTTGTGATGGTATAAGGCTTCAGAACATCGTGGATTATTATCTGGAGGAATTCTTTGCAAGCAGCGACGCTCAGTGGCTAAATCGTGATCTGTAAAATAAATAAACCAGTAAATAAATAATAAATAACTAATAAGTCAACCAAAATTAAAAATATGATCTCGGAACACAACCAGGGATACCTGGCCATCAGCTCGTTCCACGCGGGGGAAGGGGTTATAATGATCGGTGTGATAGAAGGACGAATAGATGGACAAACAATCACTGATAAAACCAAAGCATGATGCCCTTTCGTCTACTCCGGCATGAATATAAGTAAATAAGAAATACGCTTATAAAAAATAATTTTTATAAATAAAATATATAGACAGTATATACATATGTATCTATATATTATATATATATATATATATATATATATATATTATATGTTACAGTCAAAGTGTGTAACCAGCCATTTCGCATAATGGCTGAAACTTTTAGTCATTTCGCGAAATGGCTGTTTCACTTGACTAAAATCTTCAGCCATTACGCGAAATTGCTGAAATTCGACCTTGGTCATTTCGTACAAGATAATTTGTCCGGTTAGGTCAACTGTATGCCCGGTTAGGCCAACTGTATGCCTGGTTAGGTCAACTGTATGCCCTTGACAATTGGTTAGGTTAGGTTGTGTTATTTTCGTTAGTTTTAACGAAAATAATACGATTTAACCTAACCAATTGTCAAGGGCATACAGTTGACCTAACCGGGCCTTCAATGGAGGACATCGGAATAAATTGAAGGCCCGGTTAGTATCTGGAAACCTCTATATTGAAAATTCAAATGTGTTCAAATGTGTATTTGAGGAGTGTTTCTCAATTATTTGAACAGACCTGTGGATGTATGTATGTTTTAGCAGATTTAGTTGGTTAAATAAAGGTTTCCAATTTTATTGTGATGTTTGTTATTTCTATGAATTCATGATAAAAGTTATTTTAGCCATTTCATGAAATGACCAAGGTGGAATTTCAGCCACTTCGCGTAATGGTTGAGATTTTAGTCATTTCGCGAAATGATTAAAAATTTCAGTCATTACGCGAAATGGCTGGTTACACACTTTTACTGTAACATGTACATTCGCAGCATCTGCGGATGCCACATAGAAAAACTTGATGTGATGCACTGGGAATGATAATATCAGGGGATGTCTGCAATAGAGAAACTGGCGAAGACAGCATAAAAATGGATAAGGATTTGGCTGTTTGAATTAGGAGAGTTCGTTACTGCGCTGACGTTGTGGCCAAAAGGAGTTGAAACACCTTAAAACTGTTTGGGATGGAAGAGAAGTATTAACAGAAATTACCTATAACATCAGTGATGTATGATATTTTGAGTACTGATAATGAATTTAGTAATACTTGGCAAGATTTGTGAACTTCCTCATAAAATTTTGGTGTAATTATCGTTTGCTAGATTAGATTCAATGTCTTGTTTTTTCATTCTTTGCAGTTTGGTCAGAATATTGAATAAACTTCAAACTGGTATGAAATTCAATATATATCAACGACACATCATTACTCAGAAGTGTATGTACGTATATATATATATATATATATATATATATATATATATATATATATATATATATATATATATATATATATATATATATACAGGGTGTCCGAGAATTATCTGTACAAGTTTTGGCTGTTATTAAAAGTCAACCATGAAGTGTAGAAAATTCCAGTGTTGTCCCATTTTACAGAGAATCTCATTAAGTTTTTTCTGATACCAAGTTTGACAAGTTTTTTAATTCCAGTGTGTCCGAACATTATCTGTACAATTTCATCTTTTAATAAAATTCTTGATAACACACGTAAAATTCTTAAACAAGATTATTTAGAATCTGTATTTTCAAAGTTTCTTTTATTAAAGTAACGTTGTTACAAACATCGATATGTGCACCATCAATGATTCGCAAAACATCCAATCGATAATCCAAATGTTGCCATGTACGCTGCAGCATATCCACATCAATTCGCTCAATAGCAGCTGTGATTCTTGCTTTTAAATCATCAATGTCTGTCACCCGCGTATTGTAAAGAAAAAACTTGTCAAAACTTGTTATCAGAAAAAACTTAATGAGTTTTTCTGTAAAATGGGACAAACTGGAATTTCTACACTTCATGGTTGACTTTTAATAACAGCCAAAAATTGTACAGATAATTCTCGGACACCGGGTGTATATATACACCTCGTTAACCTCGTTAGGGTTCCATGCGTCGGTTTTTCGTCACACGAAGGTCAAGCTGGTGGCTCCGCCTCTAATCCTGGTTTGGTGGAGGAGCGAGTTGCTCTCTTGTGTTCTCCACCACACATAGCCAGGTACACCCGGCTCATCTGGTACCGTCCTAAGCCAGGCATCTAGTAACATTGACCCCTGTAACGTTTATGAGGTCCTTTGGAAGCTGGCTGAAAAGTCTTGGCCCCCTGACAACCAAGCTATTTTCCTTCAGTGTTGAGGAGGTCCTTTGTCGGGCCTTTAATTTGGGAACACTACACATTCTGCCTTTCCTATTTTCCAGCGTTGTTTGGATGGTAATTGGGTTTAGTTTGAGGTTTGGTACCAGTTTTTCGATCATTTTCCATATGTAGATTTAGTTTACGTACTCTTTCCCAGTAGTTGAGTTCTTTGCAGCCATCAATCTTGGCTGTGAAATGTCTCTGCGTTTCTTCTAATTTATTAACTTCTTCCTTTTTTATATGGGGACGTCAAAACTGAGCAGTATTCAAGTTTGGTATGATCAGTGTTTTTAGCAGGGGAATTAACACCGTCTTGTCCCTCCTTCTGAACGTTCTTAGTACCTGTCCCGCGACTCATTTTGCTTTGTTTATTGTTATCTGATTTTGTGTCTCAAATTTGGCATCATCGGTCATTATTACCCCCCAGTCGACCGCTTTGTGCTTCTCTGAATTTCCTGTCCATCTGGAGCATAATATGTAATCTGTTACTTACTTTTGTTACTTTTGTTGAGTTTGAACGACTCTTTAAATTCCTTATTTCTACCATATCTCAAGAGCTGAAATTTCTCGGTGTTAAATGTCATATTGTTGCCTTCTGACCATTTGTATATTTTGTTCGTGTCTCTATGCAAGGCCTCCACTTCATTTGCATCGCTGATTTTTCTGCTGATCTTTATATCGTCCGCAAAGGATGTTACTATACTGTTGCTGTTTACTCCACTGTCTATGTCTGTTAGCATGATAATACTCAGTAGACTGCTTCTGCACGCCGAGAACTGCGATCTGGAGTACGATTGCTTTAAAACACCATCCATCGAATTTTGTTTAGTTCCACATTAAAACGTCTTTTCATAACTTCTACACGATCAGTGACCCCTTCTGCCATTTTAAAGGAAATGAAGGTGCTTCGCGACAACACATGTTTTGAAATTGAATTTAAGGACAAACATTTGCGCAACGTATGTGCAGGTAATTCGATTTGACACATTGCCGGTATGACGTCAGCCATTATATAGAATACCTAGGAAAAGTAAAAAAATCTTTATATTTCATATTTTCCCTAAAGCTTCTAGACATTTCACACAATGCCTAATTTCATACTTTACCTGTAACATATATACTGAATTAAATTTCAAATTAAACAGAAAATGGTTTCTTTATTTAGAGTATTTGTACAAACAATTAGTAATAAGCATAAAATTAATTAAATCTTCTTAAGAACAAAGGACAAAGTAAATCCTTCTAAAAAAAATGTATCAAGTATTTGATCATGAGGAGGAACAATGGCATTAAAGTATGATAAAAGTGTTATTGCGCAAGAGATTGGTCTCAGTATATAGATTGAAATTATAAATCTGAATAAAAAGAAGTGTTTATTTACGAAAGTGTTCTTCAAAACAACATCACTGATGTTCTTTACCGGACTTAATGGAGAGTCGAAAATATCGAATCGGAGCCCGAGCTAACGAATCAAATTTTCAACTTTTCAAATGCTCCGTGCGATGATTCCTCATTTCACGAAGGTCAAGCTTGTCCCCCCTCTTCTCCTCTCTCTCTATATATATATACACGTTCGGATTCCACATTAGACTATACAGTAGGTCTAAGGTGGAGTGACAAACTTGACAGTCAGAATGAACAATTCGGGCGGAAGCAAAACCAAGGGTAACTAAGGGTGTATATATAATATTCAAAGGGAGTTATAATATAAAGAATGTTCGCACTTACCTTCTCCATACTCGTCTCCCTCGATAGTCTTACTGCACCACCCAGAGGCGCAAGGAACGGATTCGACCCCAGGAACTAAATGGGTGCTGTTGTACAAAAAGGGATCCCGACAGTCCCCTAGTTTACCCCTTGAGCGGCAAGAAAAGCAGTATTTCACCTGACCTGTGGGAAGAATTAATACGAAAATATATGGGGTAAAATTTACAAGCACGCACGCGCGCGCGTGCACCCACACACACACTTTTCATTTGTAGGATATCTGTCACAGAAAATTAAATTACTTCCCACTAAATGTAATTCCTAAAACTCTAATCTATTCTAATCTAACTTAACCTAACCTAACCTAAACTATCATATCCTATCACAACTATTTTCTGTTCAGCAGTAGCTGACGTAGGAAAGAAAGCCTTATCTGTTTTATATGTCACTACTACTACTACTACTACTACTACTACTACTACTACTACTGTGTGAAAGCTTTATATGTTGTAAGTGTAAACATGGTATAATAATTTTTTAACTTTTCCTTATTTTCATTTGCTTGGTTTTTCTTCTCTCTCTTTTTCTACTTTCTTTCTTGGACCTTATGGTCTTTGTTCACTTGTAATTGTAAACCTGTAACTCTGTAAACCTATAACTCCGTAAACTTACAACTCTGTAAACCTGTAATTTTGTGACTGTGTAACTGTGTATCCTAACCAATTAGCGTAACTAACCTAACACCAAAGTGTGAAATGAGGATGGGAATGTCAGGAAATGGGAAGAAACCAGAAAATTAGATGGATAGCCTAGGCAAACTTAAGGCATTGGATGATGTTTCTAAAGTACTCCATAAATGGTACTCATGGTTAGAGAGTTAAACGTAAGTATACCTCCAGATGCAAAATATTACTTCATTAAGCATGTTTGTGTGTGTATATATATATATATATATATATGTTAAACACAGACCGTGCATGGAACAAGGAACTCTTCTGGGAAAATTAAATCCACTATAGTCCGAATAAGTAATGGTAAATGACAAATACCATAGTTTTTTTTCCTTTTTCATGATTTTAGCCCGACGTGGGCAACGGGTCTCTCGCAAAGAGATCCATAAATATAGCTTCCCTCACCAGCTATCTGCAAAGCAGACAGGATCCAGCTTTGGGACGTGGATCTAGGGTTTAAAGCAAACCTAGATCCCTACACTCAGAACCTCTATATAAGTAAAAGACTCGTTGCATTCACGTCGTGTTGAATAAATCAAAGAAAAAGGGGGTAACTATTGTATTTTTAGCCAAAAAAACCAAAACTTAAACCTCAACCGGGACATTGAGCGTCCACTTTTCAAGGCACGAAACACGTCCGTTTAGTATACACAAACTCAGAATGGTTCCCTGAGAACATTATATGTTAAACACAGACCGTGCATGGAACAAGGAACTCTTCTGGGAAAATTAAATCCACTATAGTCCGAATAAGTAATGGTAAATGACAAATACCATAGTTTTTTTCCTTTTTCATGATTTTAGCCCGACGTGGGCAACGGGTCTCTCGCAAAGAGATCCCATAAATATAGCTTCCCTATAGTCCCTATTCGGACTATAGTGGATTTAATTTTCCCAGAAGAGTTCCTTGTTCCATGCACGGTCTGTGTTTAACATATAATGTTCTCAGGGAACCATTCTGAGTTTGTATATATATATATATATATACAGGGTGTCCCATAAGTCCGGCATCATAGGAGAAATTCAGATTTTTCTATTTCTACAAACCATAATTCATATTTTTCTCTTTCTACAGGCCATAATGTCTGTGAGCAAGGAAGAACGAATCCAGATAATTCTACTCATAGGAAATCGGAGTCAAAGAGAGGCTGCTGCTGAATTTATCAGGCTGCATCCAGACCGCGAGCCAATAACACAGAGTTGTGTTAGCAGACTTGTTACAAAGTTTAAGGAAACAGGATCCATAGAAGATAAACCACGCAGTGGACCTTCGAGGAGGTCCACTGACGATGATACAGCGACTGCTATCCTGGCTCATTTTAACAGAAGTCCCAATAAGTCTTCGGCGATTGTCCGCCGAGAAAGGAGTGTCGAAAAGTAGCATCTATCGCATTCTTCAGACTCACAAATGGCATCCATATAAACTTCAGATCCTACAGAAATTGAGCGATGATCCCGACCGGCGGATGGAATTTTGTGAATGGGCTACGGAACAATACATATTGAGCACGTTCTGTAAATAAAAGCCGAAATCAGTCAATACGGGTAATGACTAATTAATATGTGTACTGATCACTCATTACGATTTTAACCGATTTCGGCTTTTGAGTGTAACATATATATATATATATATATATATATATATATATAGAGAGAGAGAGAGAGAGAGAGAGAGAGAGAGAGAGAGAGAGAGAGAGAGAGAGAGAGAGAGAGAGAGAGAGAATACAAGGAATTACAAGGACAAGAGGAAGCCTCAAAGCCCTTTTGGTCCACTCGGGGAGGTTCCTGTTATTAAAATATTGCAGCTTTTAATTATTCGAGCAGTAGTAGAAAACTGGATAGAAAAGCATAAGGATTTCTCCCCCCCCCCCATTCCCGCCAGAGGAGGAAAAAGGAAAAAGGTAGGAGAAAATACCTTGACCCTGGAAAAGTAGCTAAGGAAAGAGAAACATATACACTATACAGGGTGGCCCAAAAGTCCCTATCTATTTTTCTAAAATAATTATATTTCCATTTTATTTTCTACAGGCCATAGATGATGATGGATGTACAAGAACGTGTGATGGTAGTAACACTATGTATCCAAGGGAAGAAGAACGAAGAAATTGGAGAAATTCTTGAAAGAAGATTTCACAAACCAGGACCTACAGACAAACCAATTCGCGAGCTGGTCAATAAATTTAAAAAAACACGATCTGTTCATGATGAGGCAAGATCTGGACGTCCAGGTACCTCTCAAGAAAATGTTGAATTGGTAAGAGATGACGTTGAAACAAATCCTAGAATGTCAACTCGCACACCATCACGTAGACTGAGCATACCAAAAACGATTGTTCTAAGGATTTTAAAACCAACATTAAAAAAGAAAAGTTACACGAAAAGGATTATCCAAGACGAGCCGCCATGTGCACAGAATTGAATTTAGGGTTGCACCGATATGTAATTTGGCCGATTATTGAGAATTTTAAATCCGATTAATCGGCACTATAAATTCGATTAATCAGTACCATAAAGTAAAGACATCACCACAATGTTATTATTATCAGCTTAGCTGTGCTGCCCACCTGCCATCTCCTATATGGGGAGTAAATGGTTTTAGTGATACCCATTACCCACCCTTAATGAATCTAGTATATTATCACCTTTGCATGGTTGTAACCTTTCATTCTGTACACCCTGGTTGTAAATTATATGAAATTGCTCGGTATTTGTATTTCTCTTTTTCCTTGTGGTCATCTTGGATGCTAGTGTGAATGACAGTGTGAATAAAGTTAGTGTACCATCCAAGGGTACCCGACCTCTCGAGCCCTATCTAACCTCACACAAACACCCTATTTGGGCCCTTAGTGTCCAAATATCATTGTAATTTGTATTTATTATAAATTACACTTTTTTATGTTTTTATTTTTAATTCTCATCAAACATAAATATGTGTTAGTTGTAAATGTTTTTGTGTTTAAGTAGCACAAAAACATCCTGGGCTTACTTGAATGTGAACTTGAAAGAAAACATGACACACCGTATACCAGTTTGTGATGTAATTTGTGTCAGTAATGTCCATGATACAGAAACACTAAACACAATTAAAATATTTCATTATAAAAGTGTTTTCTAAAGTCGAGCAGAACAATGTTCATTATCAAATGTACAGTATGGAAAGAAATGGGTCACAGTTGTTGTTGTTGTTGTTGGTTAGCCAATCAGCCCACCCTGATTGAGCAAGCCGGCAGCACGCAGGTAACCGATCGCCCTCTCCGGAGTGGGCCAGAGGTTCAGCTCACTAGTGATGTTGTGTTGTGTTCTATGTTGTGCTAGAGCGGTACAGTCTGTCATAATGTGTTCAATTGTTTGTGGTGTGTCCTGGCACAGGCGGCAGGTGTCGTCTGTGAAGTTGTCTATTGGTCATAGTTATACCAGAAGGTGGTTATCTGGCAAGTACTACACAATGCGGGCTCATATTACGTTTTAATTTTGATAGTACTGCTTTCAAAGTTAATGCAACGTTGCAAACACCAGAAATTCAGAAATTATATTATATGCATTACAATTTCAGTGTTTAATTTAGATTACTACCCTTGTTTGGGGAACTCCGCTAACAACGCAATAAGGTTATTATCTGATGCTGATTTCCTCGATCACTCTAGTGCATTATTTAAAGAGCTAAAACTACTAAAGCTCAATGATGTAATTAAACTGGCACATTTTATTTTTATTTACAAGTGTAAGAACAAAAACAGAATTCACACTAGGTTTATTAAGTGACCTGTCGTTTGATGGTCATTAGCTATATTCTGACTTTTCTTACGTAAGCTTGTTGAATGTTAATGCAATAAAAATGTTGAACTACTGTATTTTTCTTTGCCCGCAATAAAAGGCAATGTTTATGTTTAATATTCAAATTTTAGAGTTGCATCAATGTTTATGTTTAATATTCAAATTTTAGAGTTGCATCAATGTATATGTTTAATATTCAAATTTTAGAGTTGCATCAATGTTTATGTTCAATATTCAAATTTTAGAGTTGCATCAATGTTTATGTTTAATATTCAAATTTTAGAGTTGCATCAATGTATATGTTTAATATTCAAATTTTAGAGTTGCATCAATGTTTATGTTCAATATTCAAATTTTAGAGTTGCATCAATGTTTATGTTTAATATTCAAATTTTAGAGTTGCATCAATGTTTATGTTCAATATTCAAATTTTAGAGTTGCATCAATGTTTATGTTCAATATTCTAATTTTAGAGTTGAATTTGAATTAATTAGGTTGATTAATCATGATTGATTCTTCCTTTGAAAGCAATCGAGTAACAGAATATATTTTCAGTCCAAGTCAGGTAAACCAGACAAATGACAACAACATCAATAAGGGCTTGAGAGTAAAAGTTTAAGTTTTAGTTGTTTATGAAAAAATAAAACAAAATTCCTATTTTTTGCTTTTATTTTGAATATGTTTTTGTCTGTCTGTATTTTTTATTATTTGTATAATAAAGGAAATGGAGAGTTAAAAAACTAAATAAAAGAGAAGCATTGAAACGAATATAAAAGGATGGAGGAGGAGGTTGTAGGAAATTTTGTTTTCCAACTTTATGTAGGAACTTGCTGAAGATAAGAGATTTTTGGAGAGGCATTAGAATTTTTGGCTAGATCACCAGATTAACTGATTATTACCTAATAAAAAGAGAAATTACAAAGATACCGTACATTTTTTAACTAATCGGCTCCGATTAATTGGTCAAAAGCCTGATTACCGATTAATCGGCAAATTGGCCGATTACCGATTACCTACCCATTAATCGGTGCAACCCTACATAATAATATATTTGTGCTAATTGTACGTCAACTACTTGATGTCATCACAAAAACCTCGAACATATGGTTTGATTTTATACAAAATATTTACAGCTCTATTTACCGAGGTATCGGGCCAACGAAGACCCCACGGCCAACTCCAGGCTAGCCCCAAAAGGATTAAGCAAACTCTCCATGTCTACACTCATGTCTGTACGCACAAAGCTTTCACGCCGGCAAGGTGATAAAATGATTCTACAGGAAAGGGGTCGAAACAGGAATTGAGAAAGGAAATCAGATTTTCCACACCATGCCCTCACCCTTCACATGCACCCAGTCCACCAAGAGAGAAAAAAATAGGGACAGCAGAAACACAACTTTACCCCACCTAATCCATGCCATGCATTTTTGTTTTTAGTTTTTGTTCATTAGGAGAGAGAGAGAGAGAGAGAGAGAGAGAGAGAGAGAGAGAGAGAGAGAGAGAGAGAGAGAGAGATTTGGGAATATTTGATTCCAATGAATTGAACAGTTGTTCTTAAATAACCTCAAATTCCAACAGCCTCTCTCCCCTTTCTGTCTTTAAATAATAATAATAATAATCCACAGTAACATTTTTAACTGTAACAATTCGACTAACTGTAACTCCAAATCGAGTTTAATAATGAATGTGTAACCAGAGATTAACTTAAATGCCAAAAAAAAAAAAAAATTCAGATCGCAAAAAACATTTAGTCCTGTTGTCCTTGAAGAGTTGATATAACTCAAAGTTGTCATGTTGGATTTAGTTGCTTGTAGTTGTATACAGTACAGAGTGTTGACAAAAGTAAATAGACACCTTTTGGTTTTGTTTTTTCCCCCCCTAATTTATTTTTTATTTGATTACAAAAATCAATAAATAATAACAAGTTAATTGAATCAATAGGTGTTTCTTTCAAATTTGTATTTAGTGATTCAATAAACTTATTAGTTAACGACTTTTATAATCAAATAAATCTTTTTTTTTTTCAAAAAACAAGTGTCTATTCATTTTTGTCAACTATATATATATATATATATATATATATAATATATATATATATATATCCGTTATCCGTTAATATGATTAGTAGATATCTGAAAATTTTGCAGGTGAATAAGAATATATATCCAAATATATCTAAATATATCCAAATAAATTCTGTACAATTTTTTATTCAAATAATATAATTACAAACAGAGTTATTTATATCTGTCTGAACTGAAGGTTCAAAACAATAGTTTTCCGCATTAAAACCATCAACTTTCACTGGAAACAAACTATATATATATAGCTCACTGTTTCATATTCCGAAATACGAATGAAGAACGAATTATTATCAGTAGTAGTATTATTAGCAATAGTAGTAGTAGCAGTAATAATAATGTTAACGGTCGAAATAAGTGTGGACAAATTTTCTTCAATAAAAAATAAAAACTGTAACTTCTTGTCCAAAACAACTTTCTACTTAATGTCTGAAAGATCAAGGGTGGCTTATCTCTATGGGATTTTAATGTCACTTATTTTCAATTTCTCTCATACATGGATCAAAATGGTTGTAAGTTATTGAGTAAAATATATATAATATATAAGAAGCTGAAATGTTATAAATAAACAGTATAACATCCTACTGGTACATGAATCAGTGATTCACCCACTGATGCATTTAGTAAAGCTATTTCCTCAAACAAATTCTCTGTCGTTGAAATCACCATTTGGCTTAAGATATTTGCTTTTTCTTTCACGTACTCACCATATGTAGAATTTATTACGTATATTGTTATAACCGTGATCACAAGCCCAGTCCTAAACATATTGTTTTAATTTATTTAAAAGTTTGGAAGAACACTATAAATATTAATGATGAAAAATGGGTATCACTTTTAACAATAATCTTAAGACTTCCGCGCTGTGTCTGTTCTGGATTACTAGAAATTTCTTCAAAAAGTTTACTTTCATGAACGAATGTTTTCATACGATTTCGTTCAGTTAAGTTTTTAAATATTTATGTTTTATTTTACTTTTCGTCTTCTGCGTTAACTGTAACTAGATTGAAGACATAATTGTACGTAAACTTATCACTGAAACACGTGGGTATTAAATTTAATACTTAAAGAAACGTTAATAAAACGGTGGAATGAGAGTCACATTCAAAGTCGGATTATATTAAACATTAGGAAAATATATTTGTGTGGCTAAACCATCAAAGAAAACGACATCTTATGATGTTAAAGGACATACTCCTCCAAAACACTGTGTTATCACAATCTGATTCATATCCATTTCCGGGTCAGCGAAACAATCTCGATCTGCACAATTTCGACACGCATAAGATCGACATCAGAATTTCTGAACTTGCATAATGTCCGACATTTCGACCTTATTTATGTCAGTTAAATTTACGTTAAGTTAGTTTAAATTAAGTCAAGTTACGTTCAGTTTGGTTAGATTAGACTACATTATGCCCAGTTAGGTTACACTAGGTTAAGTTGGGTCTGGTTAGGTTAGGGTAGTCATTTTTATTGAAAATGTGAAATGTATATATGGGTAGTTAAAATATTGAACAAACTTTTTATTTTCAGTTGAAATCCATAGACTTGCATAAGGTCAATTTGGAATAAGGACAACTTGCGTAAGGTCGAACATCGACATTGTGAAATTCGATATTTTCATGTAATCCATTTTATTATAGGCTTTTATTATTTTAATTTAAATTTTAGATTTTATACATAACTACATTTGCCCAAGTTATTTTAATTTAATCGATCTTTGGTACCATTTAGAATTCACTTAAGATAAGAATTGTAGTTTTCGAAAGGTCTGGAAATTAGGAATACGTTTAGAATGTTGGTTTTTCTCTTCGTATTAAAATTAAGATTCTTTAAGAACAAATTAATTGCTGAAGTTGTATATATGTTGGGGGGGAATCTTTTAAACTAGTTCCCCCACAACATACACTTTTCAAAAAATCACCACCCCCAATGTTGATCTCTTCAACTATATCCACCCACCCCCAAACTTTAAACTCTGCAAATTAACCAAAATAAGATAAGAAAACAATAACAACAAATTTATTATTTATTGCAAACATATAATAAATAGAGAACCATTATTTACATAGGATAAAATATTTTAATACGCTCACATAAGTTATTAAAAGCATTTCGATTAAATCTATCGCGCCACATAAATTCTTGCAGGTACCAGTGTAAGAAATCGCGCTTGCATCCCATTATTCTTTAATGCGTTGTTTATGCTTGTGCCAGTAAGATTCTATGTGCTGCGTATGGCACCGTTTGGCTCGACAAAATTAACACTGTGATTTATAGTCCGGTGCTGGAATCCTAACCCTTAACCGGTTAGGTTAATTGAATGCCCAGTTGGGTCAACTGTATGCCCTTAACGATTGGTTAGGTTAAGGTGTGATATTTTCGTTAGTTTACTGTCAAAACTAACGAAAATATCACGACTTAACCTAACCAATCATCAAGGGCATACAGTTGACCTAATCGGGCATTCAGTTAACCTAACCGGGTGTATATACTTTATATATATATATGGATCACACACATTTGTCTATCACACACATTTGTCTATCTATTACAAACGGGAACTGTACTGATAGGACTATCTAACTATGGCTGATCTTAGTTCCAGCGAAATCGCTTTATATGAAAATAATTAAATAAGACCTGACTCACGTTGCACTTGTATCGCAAAGATGCATCGTCAAAACAACAATAAGCATCAGAACCGTTAATACAGTTCGACAAAATATTTTCGCGACAGTTGATTTGCAAATATAAGAAAATTGACTGCAAAACCCTGTAATAGAATTTTTAAACCGGAAATATGATAGAATATAATAGAATTTTCAAGATATATATCTTATATACATATCTTAAAAATTCTATCATATTATGTAAATGAGATAAGTAAAACCTGTTAAATTATATCCCCCCTAATATTGACCTTTTAAACTATGTCCCCCCTCTCTGAAGCTGGGTTGGGGGGGAATAATTTAAAAGATCCGTGTGGGGTTCAAGACAAGGCCCGGGAGAGGAATCATGGGTCCTGGTGCTACTTTTGACTCGGGGCCCTTTTACCCCGATCACCTATTTCTCTATCTTCCAGCCCGGGTCCTGATTCTTTGACACCTTATGCACCCCTCCTCTCCAGGGCCCTGGTTCTTTGACACCTCATGCACCCCTCTTTCTAGGGTCCTTGTTCTTTGACATCTCATGCACCCCCCTCTTCCGGGCTCTGGTTCAAGGTCAGTTTTTTTACATTCCTGAAAATGTTTGATATACACAAAGGTGGGCACCCGGGCCTCAAAAGGGACCGACGGTCCCGGTCCTTGCCTCAAACTGGACCGACGGTCCCGGTCCTTGCCTCAAACTGGACCGACGGTCCCGGTCACGGTCCTTTCTGAAGATAGGACCTAGGAACGACTCGGTCCTCGGTCCTTATATATAATATAAGTGAAAAATTTTATTAAAATGAAAAATTAAATTAAAGACACCGGAAATCTTTAATTTTATTAACGTAAATTAGAATTAATACAATACATAAATGATGAAAAAAAGTTATTAAGTTAAATGCTTGAGTTTCCCTTCAAGAAGACTAACATTTCAAAATGGCTGTCACTGAGCCCTGACCTTTTCGGCTTGAGGATGTTCTTGTTCGGCAGGCACAGCAAGCACTTGTACTCCAGGTTCTGCTCACCATTGGGGCCCAGGTATTCAAAGTATTTGTCCAGGTACAGCCAGGGATTGCCGGGTTCAGTTCTTCCGCTAGGAGCTCCAGTTGCTTGACTTGAAGTTGAAGCAATAACATCAGTAGATTCTTCGTCTCCTCCAGGTGTTGAAACAAGTTTCAGTTCAGTCTCAGTCTCTTTCTGAGTCTTCTGGAGGAAACGATCCATCTTCTTTAGAACTTCAAATAATCACTAAACACACTAAAATCACTAAAAAAGACCGTCCGGACCGGACCGTCCAGAATTACTTAAAAATGGACCGTCGCTCCTCATTTCGGTCCTCACTGAGAAAAGGACCGACTTTCCCGCTCACGGTCCTTAAAAAGGACTGAGTTCCTGGAGTTCAGTCCTTTTGGAACTCGGTCCTGCCCACCTTTGGATATACACTAGTATACTCCATCCCTTAAATGGATTTACAAGTGGGAGTTGAGGGCAGTGGGAATTATTTTTTTTGACGGGTAGTAATAGGCTAGTTCGTCCGTAACTCCTAGTTTCTTACTGATGAATATTAGTAAGAAAGCTGGAGTTTCGCGACAGGACCTTTTGAACGGACTGTAAAATCCTATACATAGGCTATACGTTACTTATATGAGCTCCACCCAGAAATAAATCTTAATAGATGGATATGTATGGATATTACTTGAGTCTTTTACATCCATTGTATGCTTTGGCGTACGTAAGATTGCAAAGAATTTCACAGATTTACATGAATATTTTGCTAAAGGCTATTAAATTTGATTTTAGTTAAGTTACCCTTAAAACTAAAGTTTTCTTCAGTCTTTGTTTATGAAGAAAATTAAATCGCGTTAACACGAGGGACTTAAATACGATGCCTCATTTCTCAAAGTGTAGAATTAGCGAATTGGTTTGTCAGTTTTGGAATTTTTAGATGACTGTAGAAAAGTTTATGTGGTAGTTTTTTCTGTTAAAGTTTTAGGATAGTTTTGTGGTGCCCAAAAATCTATTCAGAAGTATTTACATTTAACGAGAACGAAGAAACTTTTGTAGAAATAAATAAGCGAACAAATGCAAAAAACTTCACTTTTTTACGTGAAGGTCAAAATATGAGAATAAAAACCCACTCTAATAGACAGAGTTTATTTCCACGACAGTTTCGACGCCCACTGGCATCCTCCTCGGGTGGATACAGAAACACAAATGAAACAAAACAAGAGGGAAAAACAGTTCAGGGATCGACCGTTAAGAAATTCGCACCTAGGTTGGATTCCATTCTCTCGAGACAGGAGGGGCATTTTCATTAAGTACATTCGCACAAATTTTAAAACTATCTTCCTGTTCTAAACATACAGATTCTATTATTTTTACATAATTATTACATTTATAATTAAATTTATTACATTTAATATTGCATAATTATTAATTACAGAAATTATAAATTTATTATTACATTGGTTATTACATTGTTGTTTATTATACAGAAATTATAAACCGAAAAACGAATGAAAAAAGGCGATTAGGAAATAATCCAGAGACCATTGAGAAATTCGCACCTAGGTTAGATATCGTTCTCCCGAAACCAGAAGGGCATTTTATTACAGGGTCAGCTTATAACTACATTTCCACAAATTAAAAATATCTTCTTGTTCTATACATACAGATCCTAATGTTTTGACATAATTACTGCATATATTTATTTCCACATTAATTACTTCCATTATTACATTTACTAAAAGCGAGTAAGGAAACATTCCAATCCAGAGACATTTAAGAAATTCACACTTAGGTTCGAACACGTTCCCACGACTCCGTAAGGGATTTATTGACCAAGAATCTCATTAAAGGGTCTAACTTATAAGTACCTTCGCACAAATTAAAATTATCTACTTTTTCTATACACACAGATTCTATTATTTTTCTTTTGACATAATTATTACATTTATAAAGTACCTTACTTGATTCCCAATCTATAGCATGATTATTTTGGCTAGCGTGATAAAAAATGGCATTATTAGTATTACAACTTCTGAAGGCATATTTGTGTTCTTTGATACGGGTTTCAATATTTCTTCCAGTTTCTCCCACGTATACTAAATCACAACTTTTACAGGGAATGCTGTAGACACAGGCTTGTTCCTCTTTTGCAACGTTATTCCTAACCAATTTACTTTTCACGGTAGACGAATATTTGAACGCCAAAGCAAACTTAAATTCTTTCGTCAACGGTTTTACTCTTTCTAAGCCGGCAATGTAAGGCAAACTCACATATTGTTTTTGGTTAACTGAAGGTTCCCGAGGGGCATAAAAAGATTTTCTGGCTTTAAAATACGCCTTTCTGATAAACCACTCAGGATATTTTAAATCCTTAAAAATGTTCCAAATCTTTGAATTTTCCGGATCCAGCAAATGTGGGCTACAAATCCTGAGTGCTCTTAGAAACATGGAAGAAATAATTGAGCTTTTAACCCCTTCATCATGATATGAAAAATAATGAATGTACGAATTACAATGAGTAGGTTTTCTATAGACCGTGAAATTGGGCTTTCCGCTTTCGTTAATGACCAAAACATCTAGAAAAGGTAATTGTTTGTCGTTCTCCCATTCATATTTAAATTTAATAGAGGGAACAAGATTATTTAATGACTGAAAGAAAGTGTCAAAGTTGTTCCAGTGGTCAGGCCAAAATGAGAAAATATCATCTACATAACGAAACCAAATTAGATTCCTGGGACATATTGTTTGCAACAATTCCGACTCATAATACTCCATATATAATGTACTCAGTATTGGGGATAAAGGGGACCCCATTCCCATACCAAAACGTTGCAAATAAAATTCTTCACCGAAGGAGAAGGCATTATTGGTGACACAGAGTTTTATCAGTTCTAAAAATACAGATGTGGGCATGCCTAGTTCTACGTTACATGTTGGCAATTTTCTATCTAAAAAACTAAGTACATCATCAATGGGAACTTTCGTAAACAAGGACTCAACATCAAAACTTATCATTCTTCCCCGTTTTAAATCTAAGGACATAACTTTGTTAATAAAGTCACAGGAATTAGTGATGTGCGAGCCTGAAAATTTACCAACTAATGGGGATAATTTATCTGGAAGAAATTTAGATAACCTGTAACTAAAGGAACCCCTGTGTGAAATAATGGGACGGAGTGGTATATTAATCTTATGGGTTTTGGGTAGGCCGTAAATGTGGGGGGTTTGGGGTTAATCTGTAGAAATCTTTTAGGATCAATCGCCGGGACATCTTTTAATAAGTTCCTGATGGTTTTGTTGAAAGAGGAACAAGCCTGTGTCTACAGCATTCCCTGTAAAAGTTGTGATTTAGTATACGTGGGAGAAACTGGAAGAAATATTGAAACCCGTATCAAAGAACACAAATATGCCTTCAGAAGTTGTAATACTAATAATGCCATTTTTTATCACGCTAGCCAAAATAATCATGCTATAGATTGGGAATCAAGTAAGGTACTTTATAAATGTAATAATTATGTCAAAAGAAAAATAATAGAATCTGTGTGTATAGAAAAAGTAGATAATTTTAATTTGTGCGAAGGTACTTATAAGTTAGACCCTTTAATGAGATTCTTGGTCAATAAATCCCTTACGGAGTCGTGGGAACGTGTTCGAACCTAAGTGTGAATTTCTTAAATGTCTCTGGATTGGAATGTTTCCTTACTCGCTTTTAGTAAATGTAATAATGGAAGTAATTAATGTGGAAATAAATATATGCAGTAATTATGTCAAAACATTAGGATCTGTATGTATAGAACAAGAAGATATTTTTAATTTGTGGAAATGTAGTTATAAGCTGACCCTGTAATAAAATGCCCTTCTGGTTTCGGGAGAACGATATCTAACCTAGGTGCGAATTTCTCAATGGTCTCTGGATTATTTCCTAATCGCCTTTTTTCATTCGTTTTTCGGTTTATAATTTCTGTATAATAAACAACAATGTAATAACCAATGTAATAATAAATTTATAATTTCTGTAATTAATAATTATGCAATATTAAATGTAATAAATTTAATTATAAATGTAATAATTATGTAAAAATAATAGAATCTGTATGTTTAGAACAGGAAGATAGTTTTAAAATTTGTGCGAATGTACTTAATGAAAATGCCCCTCCTGTCTCGAGAGAATGGAATCCAACCTAGGTGCGAATTTCTTAACGGTCGATCCCTGAACTGTTTTTCCCTCTTGTTTTGTTTCATTTGTGTTTCTGTATCCACCCGAGGAGGATGCCAGTGGGCGTCGAAACTGTCGTGGAAATAAACTCTGTCTATTAGAGTGGGTTTTTATTCTCATAAATAAGCGAACGATTGGAATTGCTTCACTAGCAGAAATCCAGCTTACTTCGGATATTTCATTTACAAACAAACAAACACAAAAGTTGTACAAGTAGTCCACAAATGTTTAATGCAGTAGTTGTCTAGATCACCAATTATATAGGCCACTGAAACACTATAATTGGCGAACATTCATTTATTTGACTACGCCGATGACTCCAGATTGCAGATTTCATAAAATATATCAATTACCAGTTCACTGATCATGGTTTTAGCTACTGAATGTAAAAATACTTTACACTCTTTTGGATATTTTAGCATTTATTTCATTTTTCTCCAGTGAGGATGATCAGTTTACTTTAAAGCTGTGAATAAATTTTTCTGTACGCGTATATTTGTATGCGTATACGTGATCTGTATCCTTGAAAATTTCGCGTTATACAGTATATGGAACGTAAAGCGACTCTATCTTTATTCGTATTTCCTCAATCGCTCCAAGAGCAACTCGTTGAGGACAGACACTATATGGACTGCGATTCCATGATATGACGTCATTACTTGCCATACTTGGTGTTTTCCTCTAAGTATGTGTAGCTCCGAGCAGCAGTATGGCACCGAAAACTAAAATTAATGATCCTAGTATGGAAAACATCTTGTAACTGGTGCGAAACAACTTAGCCTATATGACGTCGGTGATCCAGACCAAAAGACTATGTTATGTGTTAAAAGTTGGAAATATTTATACTGCCGTTAAGAAAAACTTAAAAGGAGACAATCCCATACAACCTTACTGGTAAGTAAGGTACTACTCAGTATTTTATTCATTCTCCAGTTCTGTCTGCTATCACGTGCTAAAATGAATCCAAATAGAACTTTGTTGTATGTATCGCCGTATGTATTCATTATTAGTTATTACTATTCAAACTTTCAAATCTCCAAAGGAGATTTAGTTATTAAGACAACAGCTGAAAATCACGCTTGTCAAATGCACAGCTTCTTTTTTTATGCAGGAAAGAGGGGGCCAAAGGCGAATGCCCGCAAAAGCTCCCTCCTCGACAGAAGAAGAAGAGAGCCAAAATCAAGGTCCAGGGTTTTCGAGATGCCTAGACACTTTGAAAGATTGGAGGTCATAGACAGAGGGAAAGATGGATTGAGGAAGAGTGTTCCAGAGTTGACCGGTTGAGTAGATGAAAAATTGAAAATACCGATTAACCGTTGCGTTAGAGAGCTGGACAGAAAAGGAATGAGAAAGTGTAGAAAGTCTGGTGCTGCGTGCTCTCCTTAAAGGAGGAGGCATGCAGTTAGAAAGTTCAGAAGAGCAGTGTCCGTTATAATAGCGATAGTAAAGAGAGAGAGAGTGAGGCAACATTGCGACTGAAGACAGTCAGTAAGAGGTGGAGAATTGATAAGACGAAAAGCCTTTGATTCCGCCCGGTCAAGTACGGCTGTGTGGGTTGAGCCACCCCATACATGAGAAACATACTCTATACAGGGGCGGAGAAGACCCCTGTACAGAGACAGCAACTGAGCGGGAATGAAGAAATTGCGGAGGCGGTATAGCACGTATACATTTATGTTGAATGCACTTGTGAAAATACGTAACAGGTCAAAATTATCTTGAAATGCTGCCTAATGTTCCCGCAATACGACAGCTGTATGGGCCCTATGGCAACCATGAGGTTTACTTTCACAAAGATAGCACACCGCCACATTATCACAGAGATGATCGAGTTTTTCTTGGTACAGAGTTTCCTGGGTTGTGAATAGGTAGTCATAGAACCGCTACTGAATATCCTCTAATGCCACCTGATCTTACGTCTCTGGATTTCTATTTGTAGAGGTACCTGAAAGACAAAGTATATGGTACTAACTAGTGATGTAGCGGATGTCATTTTTTCACATCCGCGGATGCGGATGCGGATGAGGATGTTTGATTTCAACATCCGCGGATGCGGATGAGGATGTTTGATTTCAACATCCGCGGATGCGGATGCGGATGTCTACATTTTCGTTATTTTTTAGGATATATTCGAGATTTGTTGTGTTTAACGTATATAATAAGTTATTATATAGAGAGAGCTGTAGCTATAATGTAGTATAATTGATTAATTGTACAATAATTGCTGTACTTTTCTCTGAACATATAAAATAATATCAAGCATCTAACTAATATAGAAATCAATTAGTGAATTCGTCTGCAAATAAATTCGTTATATTTTGTTGAGTTTCAGCCACAATTAGAAACCATAATTGTGTTACCAGGATGCGGGACGTGAACCCAACTCAAATGCACCCCACCGACCTCTTTCCCCAACCTCCACCCTTATAGAAAGAGATCTTTAATTAGCTTGATAACTATTTATATTAAGTTTAAAGTTTTATTAGGCATATTTATAAATGAGTAATTAAAATAAAGTAAACTAAGATGTTCATCGTTTAATGTTCAAACTTAATTATAGGAAGGTTATGCTTAAGGAACATTAATTTTTCTGCCTTTTCTGCTGCCAGTCTGTTTCTCTTTTCATCATATATTAATCCAGCACTGCTAAATAATCTCTCGCTTGGTACGTTTGTTGGAGGACAGGCTAAATGTTTCCTTGCAAGTTTACTCAAGTATGGATAGATATTCTGCGTATTTTTCCACCAACTAATAGGATTGTCACATGCAGCCAGGCGTTTTTCTTGGTGATAGCTCTCGATCATTTTTACTACATCTTTTGACATCGCGCAGGTCTCGTCATTGCTGCTTGACTCAAGAAACTGAGAGACAGATTCTGTGATAGATTTGCTTGTTGAAGGTGTTGGTTCTGTTACTGAAACTTTTATTCTTTTGGTGGGTGGCGAAGCGACAGATTCAAGAGATTGAAGCTCTTCAACTGCTTTGCCAAGTGATGATTTAACTCGTTCTAATGTAATAGGTAAAAATAACTTAGCTTTGTAACGTGGATCTAAGTAGGTTGCAAGAGAGTAACTTCATACAAGAACAGCCTCTCGTCTTGTCGCTTGCATCACTTTTGCGCACAATGAACTAGTTCTATTAATATAGTAGAATTTGATAATTTCCGCTTATTAATGACATTTTATCTCAACGGTCCACATCCGCACGACATCCGCAGTCCAAAGTGCGGATGCGGGTGCGGATGCGGCTGCGAGAAAATGTGCGGATGTTCCGCGGATGCGGATGCGGATGTGACCTACATCACTAGTCCTAACCCTCAAAATGTGCAACACATACAGGAAGCGATTGTTCGAGAAGTATGCAAAATCTCAACAACAACAACACCAACAACAACTTTATTTCAGACTCAACAGGTACAAACATTATACAAATGGTCCATAGAAGGGTAAGAGATAGTTGTCTGGAGCAGTGACTATGTAGGCCACTGAAACACTATGAGTAATGAACATACAGTTACCTACGCCAATGCTTCCAGATTTGAGATCTATAAAATATATCGGTTACCAGTCCATTAACCATGGCTTCTATTATCTTATTGACTGACGCACCAAGTCTAGTGATAAATCTAAATTCAAAATTGCGTATGATACTGGCAAAGTTAGGCACCTTATTGACTACAAACAGTATACTGGCACTAGAAGGAGCACCATTTATAAATCTAGGAGTTCTTAATAAACTCATAAAAATATTATTATAGGCAACATACTGTACAGTGTACAGTTTTCTCATATTATACATCCTTTAGTTCCACCACAAATGAGCTGTATACAATGTGGTACAAAAAGTTTTGTACAACATCAACTTAATATCTAATGTACACATATGAAATTTTCTAAGTAAAGTATTTTCCTGATCATATAATTATTTACATTACCTTAGAATATCACAGTCATAAAAGAGACTATTAGTTAGTATGTGGCAAAGATACTTAATCATTTTAACAAAAAATTGCACATAAAATTATTATATGCTGTTTTTACACGCTTACTGATGTACATACTAAAGTTTTTGTTTATTAAGTGCAATTACTATCCAAAATAAATAATTTCAAAATGTGTTTGCATTATTTTGAATCACCCTGTGTATATATACAAACACTGATCATACCAAAACTTGAATACTGCTCAGACTTGACGTCCCCATATAAAAAAGAAATTAATAAACTAGAAGGAATTCAAAGAAATTTCACAGCCAAGATTGATGGTTGCAAAGAACACAACTATTTGGAAAGACTTCGTAAATTAAATCTATATTCGCTGGAAAGAAGAAGAAAGAGGTACACCATAATTTACATACGGAAAATAATAGAAAAACTGGTACCTAACTTCAAACTGAACCCAGTAACCACCCAAACAACAGTGGAAAATAGGAAGGGTAGAATGTGTAGTGTTCCCAAACTAAAGGCCAGACAAAGGACACCCTCAGTTCTAAAGGAAAATAGCTTGGTTGTCAGGGGGCTAACACTATTTAACCAACTTCTAAAAAGACATCAAGAACATCGCTGGTGTCAAAGTTGAAATTTTCAAAAGAAGGCTAGACGCCTGGCTCAGGACGATACCAGATGAGCCGGGTGTGCCTGGTTATGTGAGATGTAAATCGCAAGAGAGCAACTCTCTCCTCCACTTGGCCAGGTCCAGAGGTGGGGGCACCAGCTTGACCTTCGTGTGAAGAGAGACCGACGCACGGAACAACTACAAGGTTACAAGGTGTGTGTGTATATATATATATATATATATATATATATATATATATATATATATATATATATCATGCATGAATATTCCTGTTCTGTAGGTCCGGGCTTGTTGTTTGATTGGGTTATTTAACCTCCTTCGTAACATTTACAGTAAGGTCATATGACGAAGGAGACCTACAGCTTTACGTGGGATCCATGGGTCGCTACCGGTCCGGTACCAGTGTTTGGAGGTCCGGTGCCATTCTCTCCAAGAAACTGATACAATGAAAACACCGACATACATATAAGGGCTATTGACAGGGGCCCGCTATAATAAAGTAATCGAGGTTATTTATACTGGGTGATCCAGATAAATGGGACCCATAAAAAAAAGCCAAATATTCTTAATATTTAATTCCTTTCATAAAAACTATATATCATTCGAAAGAGTAGAGTTACAAGTTTATTATGAAATATTTATTTTTTTTAAATGACTCCTTTCAAATGTGCTCCATTAGTTGCCAAGCATTCCAGTGTTCTCGCTTGTAAGTTCTGCATCACTTTTGCAAGAGTGTGCGGTGGTATGGCCTGCATCTCATTTGTGATGGCGGCCTTCAATTCTTGCAAGGTCGTTGGGTTATTTCTGTAGACCCTACTCTTTAAATATCCCCAGAGATAATAATCTAAGGGAGAAAAATCCGGAGACCTTGCGGGCCATTCAACGTCTCCAAATCTTGAGATTAACTCGCCTGGAAACGTTTGACGCAAAACTGCCATGCAGTTCCTCGTGGTATGGCAGGTAGCTCCGTCTTGTTGGAACCAGTGGTTTTCTAGACAAAGATCTCTTAATTTAGGAATAAGGAAATCGGTCAACATTTTTTCGTAGCGATCACCATTTACAGTGACCGTGTTTCCGGTGGAATCCTCGAAAAAGTACGGCCCTATGATCTGAGATGCAGTAAGACCACACCAAACAGTTACACGCTGACTATGCAACGGGACTTCGGTAATATTCAATGGATTTTCTGTTGCCCAGAAACGACAATTTTGTTTGTTTACAGTTCCATTCAAGTGAAAATGGGCTTCGTCTGACATAATCAAAGTTGCTAGAAAATTGGTGGTGTCATTTACCTTCTGTTGGATCCATTGACAGAATTGTCGTCTTCGTGCGAAATCTCCATCGTTTAGTTGTTGCACTGTTTGAATTTTATATGGAAAGAGCATTAAATTTTGCTTGAATATACGGTGTGTTGTTGTTCCATATCCAACTCCTAACAGCTGAGAAGCACGTCTGATGCTTATGTTACGATTATCCTGTACAATTTCATGAGTTCTGTTAATGATCTCGTCTATCCTTGCTGTGCGCATTCTTCCAGTTGGTTTTCTTTTTCCAATGCTGCCAGTTAGGGAAAAATTTCTGACACACCGACGGATTACTTTCTTAGAAGGTGATTTTGACATCTGAAAATTTGTCTTGAAAGATCTTTGAGCTGAAACTACACTTCTTCCATGCTCATAATATTGCTCAGTTATGAAACGCAGCTGTTCCACAGTCCATGCAGTCATCTTGAAGGGTTAGTTTTAACTAACACTTTTATTTTGTTTTGTATCTTATCTTGTCTTGTATTGTCAAAACCTATACAATCCTGTACAAACTTGTAACTATCCTCTTTCGAATGATGCGTATGATTTTATAAAAGGACTTATACTTTAAGAGTTACAGGGGTTTCTTTTGGGTCCCATTTCTCTGGATCACCCTTTATAATGACTGAAGCGCTAGGTCACCAGATCTTATCAGATTACATATATATTGTTACCAATTACGGAAATTAGTACAGTGAGTTTTCTTCCTTCATAATGATAATAATGATAATGATAATGATAAGCTTTATTGGCAGGATATTAACTAAAACAATGAGTGAAGTAAGAGTGTACGAATTGTTCAGGACAATGTTGATTACAAGAGGGGACAAATACAGACTATAAATAGGAATGAGAAGATATGCCCAATAGAGGGCGTTTACAATGACCTCCGCATGGCGGCTGGTAACTTGCAATTAGTGATGTTCTGAATCTGGGCGAGGTGCGAAGGTGTCATGCCCGGAGGGCCCTTCTAACGGGGTCAATCATTATCTTCATGGGAAAGGATTATACCCGTAAGGGAATGTTGGTAACTTGCAATTAGTGAAGTTCTGAATCTGGGCGAGGTGCGAAGGATGTGTCATGCCCGGAGGGGCCTTCTAACGGGATCAACCGTTATATTCATGGGAAAGGATTATACCCGTAAGGGAATGTTGTCACATAGCGGGAAAAAAGGAGCATCTTCGAAAGTTTCTGACGATATCGTTGTAGATATACAGTATATATAATCTGGACGAAAAGGACGGTCCCCATCCAACCACTACTCAGACCCAGGGCTCGGGGGAAGGGTGTGCATGAGGTGTCCAAGCACCAGGGTCTGGGCCTTAGCCAGGGATGGATGGGCAGTAATGTAGTTAACATTACTCAAATATGTATTTAAATACATAATGTATTTCAATACTGTATTTATAAATACATTTTGGAGTTTGTATTTAAATACATATTTAAATAGATTTGAGAAGTATTTAGTATTTATAAATACTTATTTTAAATACATTTTACAAATATATTTGGTGAACGCCAATCATGTATTGAGGCAGAGCGGCAAAGTGAACCAAATCAAAACCACCTAGATTACCAGGCCTGTTACGAGTCAATCGTGCCTGAGGCAACAATAAGATTGGTTGTATTACTTATTGAAAGGAAATTGGGATGTTCAAGCAAAAATTTCATCTGTGCGAGATGCCTTTATGGTAGCAGTGTCAGGCTTCTCCCAAGATGGTAACGACTCCTCGCCCGACTCGTCCGATCATGATGATTATTTTCCCTTCGATAAGAAAGCATTAAATAGTTCTAGATCTGGAACACCGGAAATGAAAGCTTCAACGTATCTGAAGGATCCCGACACCAACATCAAGAGTCTACACAATCATCCATTAGTTCGATCTATGTTCATAAGGTTCAATACTACACTGCCTTCTTCAGCACCGGTAGAACGACGTTTTCCTTTGCGTTCCCCTAAGAGAGAAAAATTATCCGACCAATTATTCAAAAGCGTTATGCTTAATGAAGGCCAATGGCTGCAGCAAGTAAGCGAATTATGCCTCGCAAGGGTGTGTGTGTGTGTGTGTGTGACAATGGCTTATGTGTGTACAATTGCAAAGTATTTGAAATGCATTTAAATACATTTTGGTAGTATTGTATTTAGTATTTAAATACATCGTCATAACCTGTAATGTATTTGGTATTTAAATACTTTTTGGAAAGTAATGTATTTAGTATTTAAATACATTTGTACGTATTTGTGCCCATCTCTGGCCTTAGCGGAGCCCCGGGCTGGAAGATAGAGAAGGAGGTGATCGGGAGTAAAGGAACCCCGAGTCGAAAGTAATATTAAAACCCATAATTTCTCTCTCGGGCCTTGCCCAGACCCAATGTCATTTAAATTCGTTTGTCGACAGAAAGCGGCGTTACGACATTGGCCACGACTTAGCCTTATAGATCTGGGCACAAGATTCATCAGGAGTAAAATGCACTACAAGTTTACGTTTCTTCTCCAAGGCGACATATATGTACCCATTCCAATCACAAATACATCCATATCATTTCACGTTTGATTTTATATTTAATATTTATGCGAGTCATATTTTTAATCCGTATTCTTGAAATAACGATAAATTGGCCAATTTTTTACATCGTTTCTCACTATAAACTATTTAGTTATCGATAAAAGAACGACAATTTTATCATTATCATTATTATCATGGTCATCAGTTAGTAGTAGTAGTATCATTATTAATATTTATGGTTTAATTTGTCATAAGCAACATGATACTGTATTTAAACTGACCAAATACTTTAATATATATATATATATATTATCATGAAAGAATTAATGGGAAAATGTCTTATTTTATATTCTTGGAATATAAAATTTATATGAAAAATAATTTTAAATTTAAAAAGGGTTAATTTAATCTAAATACAATTTAAATGCGCTTTCTACGTCCTCCAGATATGACTGTAAAATATGACTGAACCTTCTTTTAGGATCGATTTAATAATATAGAAAATGGTTGAGGTGTTAGAGTCAGACATTAAATTATTTAAAATTTTAAATAAATTTAAAATTTAAAATGAGTATTTGGCACAAATTCGATGCCAGTTGATTCCTTTATAAGATATAACAAAAGCAAGATTGGTGCCATCATCCTCAGTTATAGGTGAAGTTAAGCTTTTGAAGGACGATTCAAAGTGATCTTGGAATATCAGTTTTACACCACAAGGTGCTTGGAGTAGAAAGATTCCTAATTCTTGATCGGTATTTTGCTGTATCTCGCGACCTAATCACGCGCAGCAAAACCATTCCCAAAGTTATTTTCTAACACCCGTGCTAGAAATGGTTTGCTCATTCTTTAAAATATGATAAATACGGTCGCAAATAAATAATTTTTTTAAAAGTGAGAATTTTGTTTTGTTTCAAGTAATGTAACCAATATATATATATATATATATATATATATATATATATATATATATATATAGAGAGAGAGAGAGAGAGAGAGAGAGAGAGAGAGAGAGAGAGAGAGTTACGACTACAAACAGAGTACGATGTTTTTTTTAATTAATTATGTTAGTTTCAAACAATAATTCAAAATCGATGAAGTAATTTACGGGGTTTTTTTGTGGGATTTTTTTTAAGTCTCTTTTTAAAGACAATATGTTCAATTTTCCTCCCCTCTGTGCGAAATTACGTGACAAATCCGAGCAGTGTCATTTCTTATTAGAGCTTCCAGCTTTTCGGTGGAGACAGTTTTACGTGCAATCGTTGCCTTTAGAGCTTCTAAGTTCCTGAAATTTTCTTTGAAAATCCTGTCTTACAAGAAAACATCACAGGGAGAGGAAGAAAGATGAAGCCAAACAAGATTACAGTTATGAAGATCGGGTTACCTGTTAGATAGTTTCAAGCAAAAGGTCTATAGGAACATTTTCTGTATGAGGTCTTGCGCCGTACTGCTGAAATCAAACTCTGTAGCAGTGTTTTATCCTATAAGAAACGGAATGGATGTTTCTTGGAGGATGATAAACTAAATTTTGGCTACAGTTTTGTCAATGAAAACTGGACCACACTTGATGACATCGCGCACCAAATTGTACATACAAATAGCGGATGAAACATTATCTACTGCTACATGAGGGTTTACCAGGGCCAAAAATTGTGTATTTTGTTTATGTTCGCAAACCCACCGAAACAAAAATGAGTTTCAGCAATGAATCGAGTATTGCTAAATAATTAATCAAGGGTGGAATAATTCTCAGTGAGGTCAGAATGTTCATTCGCAAACTCCAAATGTTTGGTCTTGTCTTGGATGTTTAAGGTTCCTAACTGGATCCTATAGAGGAAAATCATCAAGTCATCCTCTGTCACCTGACATGCGGTTTCTTTTTATGAGGATATCTGAAGAACAGGTCCTTCAAAGAAAATTCCAGGACACTGGAAGGTCTAAAAACAGCGATTGAAATGGAAACCCGCTTCATTTCTACCGAGACGCAAGAGACCGTGATCAACTACTACTACTACTAGTAGTAATAATAACAATAATAATAATAATAATAATAGTAATAAGAATGTATTACTTACTTAATGTTTTATTTTAACCTTTTCATGCCCGAATTATGTTTAAGATTAAAACAATTTTATACCTTATGTTATTCTCCATAAGGACTAAAATA
The DNA here is from genome assembly GCA_023014485.1 of Bathynomus jamesi. NCBI lineage: Eukaryota > Metazoa > Arthropoda > Malacostraca > Isopoda > Cirolanidae > Bathynomus > Bathynomus jamesi. The sequence goes on along the minus strand of JAJOZX010010188.1, from coordinate 33,975 downwards.
TTTTAAAATTGTATGGTCAGATTTACAACACTGGGCATGAAAGGGTTCAAATTTCTTTGGGATTTTTTATTCTTTATCATAAGATCGTGCGCCACTTTTTAAATTGTTTATTAACTTCCACAAAGTTTCAAAAAGTCTCGCGGTTGACTTGCGTGTAATGAAATAGTTTGCGGGCGAATAGTTGACCGCAATCGACATTCTTATCAAATTCTGACCCATCTTATATAGAATATGAAGGGTATTTGGAGGTCCCATACATCCTGGTTAAAAGTTTGAATGCTTATGTTCACGTTACTTCAATTAAGCCCCGTTGCTTTAATTAAGTCCCCTGCCTTCCCCCCTCTGGATCCACTTACGGTATCACACAAGATAAATGTTATTTTGTAAAACGTCTCCTTCAAACGTTTAAAGAAAGTTCTGTAGTCTCTTATTTTTGTATAAAATGACTCGTATTTCCATTAATGGTTAACTACTCATCCTCTTAGAATTCTTCGTTGGAAAATACACCTTAAAAGGATGGAACTATGGCTTCTTCTTCTTCTGCTTCTTCCATTGGTGTCAGGCGTTATAATAAAAGAGGTTCACTTAAAGAGAATACGTGAAGGATTTTGTTCCTTTTATGAAGCTAGACAACTCCTTTACGTAAGTCTGGTAAGCAAATAGAAAAGTTAATACATAGCGCTTTTGAACTGAGCTCAAAAGGATATATATATATGGCTGCAACAACTAAACACATAGTTAACTATTGGCCAGCTAGTCTACATAATTAACCCAACTATGACATCATTTGTATTAACCACCGAAGTTTTTTACCGGAAAAATAAGCCTATGTAGTTAGCAGAATCATAGCATGGTTAAAACAATTATTTACATTGGTTGGCAAAGAGCTATCCATGCATTTGCCTGTTGTAGCCAGCAATTTTTCTCTGTGAGTAAAAACATGTAGAATAATTCCTTATACAGGGTGGGGCACGGGAACCGTGTTTTTGGAATAATCAGGAAAATGATATTTATTTTTGTAAAGAAAATATATTGGTAGAACAACATTCGTAAGAACATAGCATTTCATGTCATAATAATCATGTACCGAAAATTATATCTGGCATATGATGTCCTTGGCCGTCGACGCATTGTTGAAGGCGTTTACGAAAATTGGCCTCCACTCTTCCCAGCAGGTCTCTGTTGATTTGGATGATTTGTTGACGGATCGCTTCCTTCAATGCATCTAATGTACGGGGCTTGTCCTCGTAGACACGTGACTTGAGGTACCCCATAGAAAGAAGTCACATGTGGACAAGTCAGGGGACCGAGGGGGCCATGCAATGTCACCAAATCTCGAAATGAGATGGTTGGGAAACAGGGGGCGAAGAACAGCCATTGACGCTCTGGCGGTGTGTGGCGTGGCCCCATCTTGCTGAAACCACAAATGTCGACGAGCAATACGCCTTCTTCGTAACTCAGGGATGAAAAAGGTGTTCACCATCTCAATGTAACGCCCAGATGTTATGGTAACGGTAACCCCATTTTGTTCGAAGAAATAGGGACCGATGACGCCAAACTTTCCCACCGCGCACCAAACTGTAACCTTAGGGCTATGCAGCGGTTTTCATGGAGTTGTCGCGGATTTTCAGCAGCCCAATACCGACAGTTTTGATTGTTGACGGCCCCATTAAGGTGGAAATGGGCTTCATCACTCATTACCACCATCATGTTTTCATTCTGCTCATAAAGTGCAAGCATTTCCTGTGCAAAATTCAGTCGTTGGGGGCAATCGTTTACATTCAATTCCTGCACCATCGCTAACTTGTATGGGTGAAAATGTAATTCTTCATGCAAAATCCGTCTAACAGTACGATTGCTGATTCCGAGTGCAGCTGAATGTCTCCGAGCAGAGCGGCCTGGGCTTTGCAACATCGCTTGTCTGACCCTTTCAACGTTCTCTGGAGTACGCACAGTGCGTTGCGGCCCCTTCGGTTTTGTTTTCATTATTGAGCCTCCTGTTCGAAGATTGTTAACCCAACGTAAGATTGTGTCACGAGCGGGAACAGAGTCATTTCGATGAATGTTGAATCTGCGGCGAAACGCACGCTGAACTGCTGTCACTGACTCGCCACTCCTAACAAAATGATCATACGCGAACATGCGGTGTTCTAACGTCCACTGCTCCATGATGGCACCTGAAAGATAAAGGTGAGTGTTAGTTAAAGTTAAATGCTATGAACCCAGGAATGGAATGCTACCTACCGCACGCCCCTCCCATTCCTAATGGCCGATTACTAGCTATTCAAAAAACACTTGATTCCCGTGCCCCACCCTGTACATCCATAAATTCCTAAGTAGTACCAATGGTAAGCCACCATTTTTACCCATTAACTCCAATTTTGTAAAAAAGTCGAATTTTCTTGTAGGAGATACTTTTATGAAGTTAGGTTAGATTAGGTTAGGTTAACTCAGTTTAACCTAACCTAACCTAAACTAACCTAAAACAAATCACTGGGTGTGTAAAAACAAATCACTGGGTGTGTAAAAAAACTTGAGGTAGCATGAAGTACGACTTAGTTGATTTCGAGGTTTTTAATTAAAATTCTATCGCTGGTGAAATTCGAAAAAATAATCATTGTATACGGTAAAAAAAAAAAACCACTTTCTCTAAACTTTTTAATAGAACCCCACCCCCACCCCGACCTTAACACAAGTGTAAGTGATTAAAAATGTGAAAATAGAACAAATATGAACTGTTGGAACTACTGGGTAAAAAATGAGCACGGATGAAAATTTACACAAAAGTTGGAGCTACTTGGGCACTTATGACTAAATATATTTTCATATGTAGTATTTGAAAAATTAGAATTGATTTACGATAAAAAATGGATAATTTTCCAAAAAAGATTTAATTATTTCCTATATTGTTAACGACATAAATAAAAAACTATATTATTTCACCTAAACCAGGGGTATTGTGGGTATATTTGCAAAGATATGAAGAAGTTCTGCATTGGCATATGTTACGATGAAGAAAATCACAAATGCGATATTTACTGTAAGTACATATACAGTGTGTGTATATATATACAGGGTGGGCCGTAAGTTTCCATACATAGGAAAAATAAAAAAATTTTTATGGACAACCATTTTTATTTATATAATATGCTCTACATGGTTGCCATTGTTTTGAAAACACATTTCAATACGTGTTCCCCACTGTTGATGAACACGCATTAGCACAGTTGACGTTATGCTTGTAATGGCGTTGGTGATACGTTCCTTTAAATGATTTATGTCTCGTATCTTTTCCTGATACACCATGGCCTTCAAGTGCCCCCAAAGATAGAAATCAAGGGGGGTGAGATCTGGGGATCTGGGAGGCCACTCCACAGGACCACGCCGACCAATCCAAGCATCCGGAAACTGCTGATCCAAATACCGACGCACGTGAAGACCATAATGAGGTGGAGCTCCATCTTGCTGGAAGTAAACTGGGAAGTTACCTTCCTCGTTTAGCAGGGATGGGAAAATCTCTTCTTGCAACATGTTGAGATACCTTTCGGCATTAAGATTTCCACTGACAAAAATTGGTCCAATAATTCTGTCACCCCATATCCCGGCCCACACCATACTTTACCGGCACCTTGCATCTTCGTCGGACTCAGCCAGTTAGGGTTAGCATTACTCCAATAACGTATGTTTTGCCGATTAACCTCTCCATTGACGTAAAAATTTGCTTCATCAGTAAACAAGATCTTACGTCAAACGCATATTCTTAGGGTATCTGAAACATAAAAACAAACGTTTAATTTTTCCTATGTATGGAAACTTACGGCCCACCCTGTATATATATATATATATATATATATATATATATATATATATATAGTATTCAGGATACAATTTAACAACGTAAGTGCTCACTACACTCGGCTTTCAGAGGCTGCTCGGTGGATACTTTAAAACATGCATGCGAACAGACTTAATAGAGATTCAATATTTTTTTTCAGTTGTTTCTCTTCATAAGCCATTTATTTTGTTTTGGGTACAAATGCAAGAAGGCAATTTATTAATTAGACGCTCTCAGAAGTCTTCAACGTTTATTCAATATTTCCAATCTTATCTCAACATTTAGTCAATATCTCCTGTCTTATTTCAACATTCATTCAATATCTCTTATCTTATCTCAACATTCATTCAATATCTATCTTATCTCAACATTCATTCAATATCTATCTTATCTTAACATTTAAATTCAGTATAGTAAAACGTTCAAAGCAATTCATTTCATCTTGGTGAATTCTGCTAAATTCAGTTAAGTTTCTTGATTTCTCTATATCCCTTCTCGGTGGGGCCCCAGGCGAGAGCCATAACCACCCCTTCTCTTTGTTCATCCAACTGACTCTTGTAAACAAAAAAAAAAATGAATAAGACCAACTAGTTATAATAAAGTCTTAAATTCAGTCCTGGAAAGGTCATATAACGTGTATCGTTTTCCTCAAAGGGATAGTAATTAGTAGATAAGGACTCCACATCCTAGCTGTACACGAAGGTGTTGCTGACCTTTTGGGTATTCGTTTCAATGACAAAAGAAAAAGGAGTCCTTTAAGGAAAATTTGATGATTGTGAGGGGAGACGAAATAGGTGGGAGTCTTTATTTCTGCGTGTCAGGGTTAAAAAGCTTCAAGTCGACATAGACATACACAGAAAACTTGGCGCTTTTTAACCCTGACTCGCAGATTTGCCCTCTTAATTAAACATTATTATTCATTCAACTTTACGTCAGTAATACTGGAGAACGTTCATATATTTAAATCTCGTAAGTACTAAGTACTACGTTTGTTTATTAAATTTATTAAATTAAATCATATTAAATGTATTCAATTGAATTTATTACATTTATTAAATTAAATTAAATTTACGAAATACTATATTTGCATTTATTTAAATCCCGTAAATAATTTTAAAAGGTTTTATTATTATTATTATTATTATTAATTATTATTTATTCTTTTTTGGCATTATCATTTTGGGCGCAGTTGTTCCAAGGATTAATGAAACCACATTCGTTGCGAGCTACTTCGGATACACTTACTACGACTATCCCCGACAAATGTCAGATGCGAAAATCGTCTGTAAATCTGTGGGAGCATCACTCGCCTTGCCATTGGTCAGTTAAGTCTTTTCAAATGAGTCTTACGACTAATGGTTTAATGCACCAAAAATTAAAGAATGTACAGTCGACTTCAAAAATAGCTTTACGCGTTTTTTATTTTATTACTGGAGTAAAATGTAAAGCTAATTTTTAAGCCGATTGTACATCACTAAACAATTTACCATTAAATTATGTAGTGATATTACTAAGGGAAAACAAAATTACAAATTATTTCGGCGATTGTTTTTGTTCATCAGAGACACTTGAGGATATACGGGGTGTCCCTAAAAGTCTGGACTCATAGGGAAAATAGACATTATATTTTTAAAGTGAAACAAACACATTTCTAATGTCAGTTTTACATATTTGAGGAAAGAAAATACCCTGATGGCTCACAGGCTCAGTATACCAATCAAGGAAAGGTGGAACTGATATTGCTACATGTTTCCAGAAAAGCCAGAGGGAGGCATGTTCGTAAAATAACTGACATGCCTCCCTCTGGCTTTTTCTGGAAATATGTAGCAATACCAGTTCCACCTTCTCTTGATTGGTAGACTGAACCATCAGGTATTTCCCTTCCTGAAATAAGTAAAGCTGACATTAGAAATGTCTATTTTCCCAACGAGTCCAGACTTCTGGAACACCCTTGTATATACAGTATATAGGGTGTTCTAAAATTACCTAGTAAACTTTTATATATCTGTCGATCAGTAGTCGGACATTGTGAACAATGTGTTCAAGTTGAAGGAAGACACTCTGAACATCTAAAATAAACAATTATTGTTGTTTTTTAATTTTTTCTCTATTTGAAATAAAATTGTTAAATATCGCATAAGTATTATTAAGATATTACGTTCATATAAGAGTTTACTAGGTAATTTTAGAACACCCTGTACTATATATATATATAACCACCCATTTTCACTTCCTCAAACTAAATAGTTTCAATTTGCTTCCATTTTTCACCAAATGTTCACTGTTATCCTACACAGTCTCAAGCTGAACAGAAGTATGCCTCTCTCTTACCTGCAAGAACGTACCTTGGCGTATCTGATGCTGACGAAGAAGGGAACTGGAAACGGTTGTCCGATGGTAAATTTTATTTATGCATAATTTGTTTTACTGTAATTATAACTTTGGAACTGTACCTTTTTTTTTACCGTAATTCTATCAAAAAATTAATAATTACAGTTCTTACATTTGGATTGTTTACTGTGGATATACAGGGTGTCCATCATTAAAGAGTAACAACTTTGAGGCGCCATATATTTTTATTGAATAATGTGAATAGATTAATATGGGCACAACTCATAGCCGATATGCTGAAATTTCATCTGATATATTTACATTAAGGTACACATTAAACACGTGCACCATTCGTAGCACGAACTATGTCACAACGGTACTCCATTTCCCTCCACACATTGTCTAACATCGCAGGTGTACCGTTGTGACATACTGTAATGTAGCCTACATAAACCAGATGAAATTTGAGCATATCGGCTGAGTTGTGCGCATATTAATCTGTTGACATTATTCAATAAAAATATATGGCGCCTCAAAGTTATTACCGTTCAATATGGACACCCTGTATTTCTTAAAATAATAAAAAACCTCGAGTCAAATTTTTGCGTTCAGTGAGCTGTAGATTCACGTGAAATGTGTATAAAAGAGTCTACGTCGTGGCCATGTCGTATCACCACGTCCCGTTAGATCAGTGAGGTAAAGCGACGTTGAGTCTGTTCATTAGTTGGATGGGTGGTGACCATCTCCTGTGTTCAGATGATGTAGTGACTCGTGTTTCGGATCTCACGAAAAACTGTGATGTTACGAGTGAGGTTAAACAGCCGAAAGCATTATTAGTATTCTATACGAAAAAGGTAGACTTATATATATATATATATATATATATATATATATATATATATATATATATATAATTGACAGGTGGACCAGTGAATTTCACCAAATGGGGGGTTGGCCAACCTGACAATTACCAGGACGAAGACTGCGCAGGCATTTCACCTAATGGCGACTGGAATGATTTGCCTTGCTACGTGAAAGACCATTTTGTGTGCCAATATCCAGTACCAGGGCTTGTCTCAACGCCCCTTCGGAAAAGGCGAAATTAAGGGGCAGAAATGCTTCTCTTCAGTCCAAAACTAAAAGTTTCATTCACCATAAAACAAAAAACACTTTGATTGCGTCTCTTTACTCGCACAACTGCACTGTATCAATTTATATATATATATACACACACACACACACACACTGTGTATATATATATATATATATATATATATATATATATATACACACACACACACACATCAAAGCAAATTCTAGTCCTTATATGACGTATTGTGATGTACTGCAACATATTAGTCCTATTTATCCATAAATATTTGTGTACAAACAATTGTTAGAGTTGGTATATTGTCGTTTATGGTGAAACTAAAAAGGTTCAGAAGCCTCTGAACATGAGTGTATCTATCACGAATATAAACTTGCTTAGTTTATATTTAACGTTTAAAAGGGCAAGAGATAGTAACGTCATAATTTGCAGTCTATATTAATATAAGATACAAACATTGGGTCTACGTTTAAACATAATATTTCTGCATAATTCTAAGCAATTATATGAAATAGGCCTACATTACAATTTGATAAAGTAAAACTTTTCCAGGACAAAGATAACGAACTGTTATAAAAAATATGAATGAGAAGTAATGCTAACGACAAACGTGAATAGTCTAAGACCACTTTCATTACTCCTTAACCCAAATGTATGCTGAGGAATTGCTAGTGCAGCATTTCACACGACTCATTTCGAGGAAAAAACAGGCAAGAGAGATTCCAATACCCCCGATCCAAATATAAAAGAGTCCCGTCATTTGAGTTAAAGTCAAAGGTTTAAGATTGGTATTCTTGATTACTTCAGTTACGCAATTCAGTCCAAACGCAGAATCGTAGAAATTTTGAACAATTCCCATTTCTCTCATGTTAAGCAACCTTCATACGAAAGGTTCAATATCAGTACAAAGTTTGAAGGAAAAATAGTCAGCAACATTTTAGATATGTAATACTATCATATCCTGACACGAGTCACCTAACCAATTAGTTTTTACATTTTAATCGTATTAAACTTCTTTGTTTTATAGCTCAGTTGTACTAAAAGTTTAAGATGGAAAATATAGATTTTTAAGGAACTCTATAAAGGCAGGGTTTTGGTCGTAATATTTATAATAATTTTTTAATCAATTCTTAAATCTATTATTATTATTATTATTTTAATTATTATTATTATTATTATTATTATTATTATTATTATTAGAGTCTGGTGAAAGAACTCGAGAGCATAATAAGAAAATTAGAAAACAGACTTGGGATCACCTGAAGATCAGAGCCCCAGCCTTCTTTAGTTAGCTTTATAAGGCTAACTAACGAAAATATCACGACCTAACCTGACCAATCGTCAAGGGCGTACAGTTGACCTAACGATTGGTTAGGTTAGGTCGTGATATTTTTGTTAGTTAGCCTTATAAGGCTAACTAAAGAAGGCTGGGGGCTCTGATCTTCAGGTGATCCCAGACTTGTAGAGTGGACCTACGAAAATACTTTTTTAGTCATTGAGTAGTAGATTTTTGTAATGACTTGACCTGTAATGTGGTAAATAGTAGCTCCTTAGTTAATTTAAAAAAAAAAATTGGACACTTTCATGAATGAGAGAGCCAGTTTATAGCTCTGTAAATAGTTTTATGTTAATTGGCTAACTTGAAACTGACATTTTGCAAAATTTTATTATAAAATATAATTTATGATTTGGATAACCTCGATAGACCCAAGTGGTTTCACGTTTACCAAATGTAATGTAATATTAATTATTCTTTACTGTTTTCAAGGACGAGGTGTTCAAAATTAGATTTAATGATCTGTAAGCCTACTTGCAAATTATTTCAACAGAAAATTAGTCTTTTAGATAAACTCACACTGTGTCGAACGTAGGTTTGATCAAAGAATTTTTCCTGAGGGCCATTGCATTGAACCCCTCCGCAATACTCTCTTTTCCAATCCCATTTAAGCATAATTTGATGCCGGTTGAAGCTAATTCAGAAATTAAGTTTTGCGATAAGATGCTCAATATTGTGCAACACTTAAAGAGAAAAGGCAATAAAATGGGGAACTTAGAGCTAGTGAGATTCGAACCTGTATAGCGTGGTTTCAATAGTGTCTACGGCTACCAATCACGATCATCCAGACCCCCCCCCCCCCGCCCACCCGTTCATACTAAACTAATATTTACGCTTGCCCAAATTTTCCCATTTTGTTACCTTTTCTGTTCCATCTTATTTCAGTGCGGTGATTGTACTTAAAATATATTCAATCAAGATTAAATGTACTGTACTTACTTTTCTGGGAGTATTTTGAAATGCTAAAGGATGCTCCTTGTTCTCCCACTGTATACGAGAGTTTTATTACTAATATATCAACTAAAAAAGTTTCTGAATAAGAGTCTTTGGATATACAAAAATTACTAATTCAACTGTTACTTTGCTATGACGACTTTAAAAGATAACTTTCATGCGTACAAAATTTATTTGTGCAGAACTTGGAAGTTTCAATTTCACCTAAAAAGGTCTAGTATAGATTTCTTTGAATAGTGTATCTTAAGCATTCTTTTAGGGTTTACCGCAAAGAGCTTAATTCGGGAGGTAATGCTTATTAATATGTTTAGCCTTGTAGAGCAGCTAAAATTCTATAACACCAAAATTGCATGCTCACTTATGATGACGTATTTGGAATTTCTGGTTCGCAAGAAACCCGCCGAGGAGCGTGTAGTGGTCGAAGGAGGAAGAATTTCTGCTCGTCGGAATAAGTCTTGAAAATCTTGTAAAGGAGAATTCTGGCAGCATTTAGGAAAATATTTCCTCATTTATTACATAAGAAATATGTATGTATATAATATAGAACATCATGCATGAAACACGCATTATTTTACATAATGCAAATACTGCCCCTACCACGGTTCGAACCCACTACCTCTTCAATAAAGGTTGTGGCGCTAGCCACTACACTACGACGACATGAAAGTCAAAGCAACCTGTCATACACTTCAACAACCTAGGAAACGCCTAACGCTTTCGCGTCCAGAGGCATTCTGAACGGGAGATCCCCATACCATAACCTAAAGCGCATTTTGTATTGAAGTCTAGCTCATGAGAAAACGAGGTAACAATATTACCAAAATCACTTTTCATAGTCAGATTACTATTGTAGATTAAATTCTTCAGTCTATTCCCTAAGTTTTCGTTCTGAATTCTGTTTCGTCTTCGTAAGTTGTTATAAATATCGTCCAAAAGTGTATTTTTCCAAGCAGAATAAACGATAGAAAAGATATTTCGGATCACCTGAAGATCAGGGCCCCGAGCCTTCTTTAGTTAAGGTTAACTAACAAAAATATCACGACCTAACCTAACCAATCGTTAGGTCAACTGCATGCCCTTGACGATTAGTTAGGTTAGGTCGTGATATTTTCGTTAGTTAGCTTTATAAAGCTAACTAAAGAAGGCTGGGGGCCTGATCTTCAGGTGATCCGATATTTCTCTTCTTGCTTTGACCTATCAATCCATCATTACCTTATTTATAATGTTTAGCTAAAACATACAAATTTAACAACCCCATGAAACTTATTGTTAGCTCTGTAAACTCCGTAACCCATAAACTATCGAAATGGTTAGTCAGTTTGTTAGCTCCTTTAGTTAGATCTATTTATAGATCCCATATTGTAAATAGCATTGATCTTATTAACAAACTGAAGTTTACTTATGATCCTAACTTCAAACTGGTTAGTTTTGATGTACGTTCTTATTCATGAACGTCCCCGTTGATGACGTGCTTGACTTTATAAAAGTTAAGATTTCCGAGTATTTTTTACCCTGTTGAACACAACACTCTTATTGAATTCATTAAGATTGCGTCAAAGGTTGTCAATTTCAGTTTGTAGAGAAGTTTTATGCTATATCGTTTGGATTGGCAATGAGAAATCCCCTCTCACCTGTGTTAGCTCATTTATATATGGATTTTTTTATAAAGTAGAATTTTACCGATACAGGAATACCTCGAAATTCGTCGTTAATTCGTTCCGGAATAACACGACGAAATACAAAACGACGAAATTCGAGGTAGATTATAACATGTTTCAATAAGAAAACATTTTACTGTTATGTTATTAAACAGATTACGTAATCAAATTCTACTCGTTTTTCGGCAAAACATAATACGTTAAACAGTTTTTCGGCAAAATATAATACGTTAAACGTTGGTAAACAGTTGAATTTCATAAATTTCGATCGTTTTTTTTTTCACATTTTTTCAAAAAACGACGAATCTGCGAAACGACGAAATTCGAAACGACGAATTTTGAGGTATTCCTGTATATAGATGATGTCTTGTGCTTTTGGCCTGATAATTTGGATGTTGATGAGTTCCTTGATAGGCTCAATAATTTAGTTTCGTCTATAATATTTACTGTTGAAAAGGAGAATGGCGAATGCTTATCATTTCGGGAGCTAAATATTTGGAGGTAAAACAAATCAATTCAAATTTGAAGTCTCGCAAACCTACTCGTTCATTTTTATTCTGACCATCACCCCTTCATAAAATCTCTAATGTTTTCTTTTATGTTCCTCAGAGCATTAAGAGTTGTTAGTCCTGAATTTTTAGATTCTGAGTTATGCAATATTATGAACACTGGCATTAAACTATGATACCCTACTCCATTTCTACAAAATTGTTTGAGCAAAGTTAAGAAAAAGGTATTATAATAGTGTCATTCAAAAGGAATTTGACCATAAAAATATTCTTAGCTTCCCTTACCATGTAAGGGAAGCTAAAACATCTTCCGACCTTTAAACATCTTCCTACCTTTAAACATCTTCCGACCTTATTTAAAACAACTGCAATTAAAGTAGTCTTTAAGTAAAAAAAATACAGTTAAATCTCGTCTAATAAAGAACAGCCCAGATAATGCAGCTGATTTTGTCTACTCGATTGGATGTAAGTAATGTGACTTAGTTTATATAGGTCAAACTGGACGTGCAGCTAGACGGAAGCCACTACTCTCCGAGACTAATAAGAGGACATGATATGAGTGGTCCATGCAAATGAAGGACAAGTCTAATCAATATTGGCACTCTTTTGTCTTCTCAGATGAACAACATTCCAGCAGATTGCTTCAGGAGGACAAATCTGGGTATGGAGAACATGTGCCGATATGTTCAGTCCCAAATTGCTGCAGCACAATGCGAAATTCGGTGGTTGTGCTGCTAGGGTGTGGGTAGGCATTTGGCATTCCGAAAACACTGACCCTGCCTTCGTAGAGGGACACCTTAATTTACAAAATTACATATCCATCTCAGATGGAAACTTCCTGCCTTTGTTTTAAATGAAAATTTCACAGGAAGGACATCATGTTTAAAGAGGATGACGCCACATGTCCATTCCGTTGCTTTAGGAGGGTATATATATATATATATATATATATATATATATATATATATATATTATATATATATACACACACCACAAACTCTCTCGTATCGTTAGATGAACGTTCCAGAGACAACCTTTATTTTGCAACAATTACCTTCAGGTAGTCATATTGACTGAATCCTTTGGTGATTGAGGCGACGTAGCCTCGGTCATTGAGTTCCTTCACAGTTTCTGGAGGTTTATCGACCCTTGGAATCGAGAGGAAGGCGGTCAGATTGCCACTGTAGACGATGTATAAAACCATAGTGATAATCCAAATGCAGGCGAAGACGATACGGCCACGGATTCTCACAGGAATATTTTTACAGCCTTACAAAGAGTCACAAAGGAAAAAAAATTGAAAGGAACACTACTTATCACATTACGACTGGTTAGATTTCACTGTTATTATTTCAAAATTTGTCTGTTATCTTATACAAGAAATCAGAGCTAAAACAGAAAAGTTTAATTTGTTTTCAAGCCGCGTTCTGATCATATGACCTTTTCTTCCTGTTTTTCCTTGATCTGTGTTCCCGTTTAGAACTTCAGCGAATGGACTTTATTTCGTCATACTATATTGCACTTGCTTTCACTTAATAAATTAAGGTGCGGATAAAATTAGCCGCCGAGATGTTTTATATATATATATATATATATATATATACACCTTACAACCTTACAAAGGTTTCGCGCGATGATTTCTCATTTCGCGAAGGTCAAGCTTGTCGCCCCTCCTCTCGAGTTGGCCTGGTGAAGTAGTGAGTTGGATTCTTGCCCTCTCCACCTCACATAGCCAGGTACGCCCGGCTCATCGGGGATTGTTCTGAACCAGGCGTCTAGTCTTCTTTTGAAGATGTCCACTGCAACTCCCTTCGTGTTTCTTAGGTCTTTGGGCAACTGATTAAACAGTTTTGGTCCTCTCACTACAAAACTATTTTCTTTCAGGGTTAAGGATGTTCCCTGTCTCGCCTTCAATTTGGGAATACGACACAGTCTACCGTTTCTACCTTCCACCGTTGTTTTTATATATATATATATTATATATATATATATATATATATATATATATGCAATTGTGTATCTAAACAGACGGCATGGATCATTAAGAAAATAGTCCGACGTTTTGTAATCAGTGTTACTATTATCATTGTTAAGAGGTTTCAGTCACTTTAAAAATTTCACACGTTCACATTTTTTGACGAGTTCTTTATAACTTATTCTTATGATGTTAACTATTATTAAGAATTTTGCTTAATATTTATTTATGAAGTGTTAACAGTGATGAGGGTAACATTGATTACCGAAACGTCTGAATGTTGAAATGTTTCCACTCGTTACGGTTTTCATTAATTGTGAAGTTACCCTTTCCACGCAAAGAACCAACAATTAGTACAACGACACACACACACACACACATACACAAATATTATATATATATATATATATATAATAAATGGCTTTCAAATATCAGCAGCATATAATTACAGAAGAAAGAATCCATTTTATCTTTGCACCATTTTTGTTCAAGGAACCACAGATGATAAAAGGTTATCGTATCATTGTTGGAAATAACGTTTCGCTATTTTATTACTTTAATTTTTAATTTTTTGTTCGCATATTCTGAAAACGCTTTTGTTGTTATTTGAAACGTGTTCAAAAGACGAACAGGAATGAAGAAATTATCCCATTATCAGGAAATGTAACAAATTCACTTACGACTGGTTTTTTTCTCTAAATTTTATTACGGTATATACAGGGTGTCCCATAAGTCTTTTTATCACCTTTACCACCTACACCCTATTCTAGAAGGAAAATGTTGGAGGGGTAAAGGCACTTGTAAGAGACCTTTATATATACTGTATATATATATTATTTTACGTGTGAGTGTGTGTGTGTGTGTGTGTGTGTGTAAAACAAAGGTATGTATTTAAGGAATTAATCCACTGGGCTTACCTATATGACTATATAAAAATAAGCTCTGTTCACTTATGAAATGTATGTTAAGATGAGTTATAAAAAATAAGCTAGTTTTAGATAAGGTTAAGATAGGTTAGGATGGGTTATAATCAGTCAGGAGGACCAGAAACTGACACAGCGCTCAGGCCAACTAATTTAACCTATTGCTGTAACTCCTGTATTATTATTATTATTATTATTATTATTATTACCAGCATCATCGTGATTCGAACACCCGACCTCAGTGTCTTCGCTTCGCTTATAGGAAAATGGTGTTACCCACTGAGTTACAGACGCTGGTAAAGGATAGATTATGGTAAGTTAGGTTACGCTAATGGAGTATATGGAAGAATGGTTTGTCGAGAACTTGAGTACAACTTCCAAACACTGACCTTGATAAAGGATGGCCTTCAAAACATTCGTAATTGAATTGAATGCGTTCTCATTCTTTTCCTTGAAAATCCAAAGGGCGAAAGGTGCGATCAAGAGAAAGCCAAAAATGAGGACGTAGACCTAGAAAATAAAATTGAAGAATAAAAATTCCAGAATCCTTTATTATTTTATTCATTTGTTTACTCCAAGAACATAATTTTAAGAGAAATTTGTATTATTTATTAAATAAGAAAAGATAATACGAATAAAAATATTAATTGTTTGTTCTTATTTTAAATTAGAATTGAAATAAAAATCGCCAGAGGCGGGTACGGAAAAAGGTTGAAGAAAATACATTGACCCTGGAAAAGTAGTCAAGGAAATTTTACAGGAAAGAGGAGAATATATAAACTAGCCCTACAATTACGCTATGCACACAGATCGTATACTAGATAGCACCGCTGTGTAAACAGACCAATAATATACTTGTGCCAATCGCACATCAACCACTTGGTATCGTTACAAAAACCCCGAACATGTGGTTTCGAGTTTGTACAAGGTATTTACAAGTATCGATCCAACAAAGATCCTATTACCCACTCTAGGTTAGCCTCAGAAAGATTAAGAGAGAGGTAAAGGTTAAACCCTCCATGTCTACACCCATGTACCACAAAGCCATTACGCCGGCAAAATGACGAAATGCTTCTACAAGAAAGGGATTGAAACAGGAGTTGAGAACATAAATCAGGTTTTCCACACCATGCCCTCACCCATCACGTGACGGGAAAGAGAAAGAAGAGAAAAAAAGAAATCGTGATGCAGAAACGCAACTCTACCTCACCAAATCCATGCCATGCATTTTTTTCGTTATGAAATTATTTATTTCTTCAAAATACTCATCTACTCTATTTTTAAACATATTAACAAGGCAGGCAAGTGTGTGGGCGTGCTTTCCATACTGTAATTGGATGTCTGTCATGTGTATGTGTCTGCCAACTTTTTGAATGTCGCTGTTTCAACTTGGGTCTCCCGCCGCGAAAGGTGTTTATGCGGCAAGTGATATATTGAGTCGTTCATACTTCGCGGTGTTGGTGTGTACTAAATCGAGTAAAGAGAAAAGCGATTGCATGGTGTTAAAAAATAGTGGGAAAATGTTGCAAACGAAGCCTCGCGGGGATGAAAAGAGTTGATGTAATGACAAAGAATGCAAGAAATATGTTAAACGTGGAGAGGACTTGGGAAGGAATGTAAATGAGCAATATGTGGAGAATAAACAATTATTCATATGGACAAGTGAGAAACTGCAGAGGCTACTCTGATGGAATGACTGGTTATACGAAAGATAAGAATTGTAATGTGTTAGTGCAAGAGCTAAATTATTCAAATTGCAATTACAAAGAAAAATTCCTAAAGTACAATATACTCAATGCAGAAACAAATTAACTAAAATAATCAAAATTTCAAAATATAATTATTATAACAATCAATTTTCCAAACATAAAGGAGACATGAAAAACACTTGGACAACCATAAACAGTTTTCTCAGAAAACAAATTAAGGAAATTTCAATAGCGAAATTAAGTGTTAATAATAAAGAAATTACTGATGATACTTCCATTGCAGACTCTTTAAATAGCTACCCGACTTATGAGCGCAGGACAATGAGCGCCGACAAATGACCGCCAAGACATTTAAGCGCAAGACAAGTTAGCGCAAGAAAATAGAGCGCAAAACAATAACCTAACCTAACCTAACCTAACTTAACTACATTATTTTTAACATCCTTAATAAATATTGTTTTTTTAACATCCTTAATAAATATTTGTTCAAGCTTATTTTGTTTCTTTTATCCAGTTTTTATTTGCTTGCTCTCGCTCAATTGTTTTGCGCTCTTTTGTTTTTGCGCAAAACAATAACCTAACCTAACCTAACCTAACCTAACCTTTATCCAGTTTTTATTTGCTTGCTCTCGCTCAATTGTTTTGCGCTCTTCTAACCTTTTATCCAGTTTTTATTTGCTTGCTCTCGCTCAATTGTTTTGCGCTCTTTTGTTTTTACAAAACAATAACCTAACCTAACCTAACTACATTATTTTTAACATCCTTAATAAATATTGTTTTCTAAACATCCTTAATAAATATTTGTTCAAGCTTATTTGGTTTCTTTTATCCAGTTTTTATTTGCTTGCACTCTTTTGTCTTGCGCTCTTTATCTTGCGCTTAATTGTCTTGGCGCTCAATTGTCGGCGCTCATTTGTCGGCGCTCATTTGTCCTGCGCCCAATTGTCGTGTCAAGCTCATGTATAATATTAGTTTCTTTGTATGGTATTGGTATAATGCCTTCAATGATGACCTTGCATTTGTCATGTCAGTAATGATAATTTCAAATTAATACATACTTCAACTATTAATAATACTTATTTACTTATTTATTTATTAATTAATAATAACTAGCTGTTTATTTTTAATAAGAGCCCAGTAAAACCTAAAGCTTAAGGGCCAAATTAAATAACATAAATAGTGCAGCTTCACAATTATTTATGTCATTGTAAATTGTAAAACCAATGTATTTATTTTATTATTAATAAAGGTTACTCAATTAACAAAAAATTCAATTCAAAGATGATCAAATAATACGCGAGAGATTTGAACGGTATTTTAGTGAGCTGATAGGCGAGGTAGATGAAAAGGAAGCAAATGTCAAAGCATTTAGTTTTTGTGGCATAGGTAGAAGCGTTTACCAGGGTTGTGTGATGTCTCCATAGCTGTTGGATATGTACTACAAGAAACAAAAACGAAAAATACAACAAACCTTCCAATGATAAACTTGAATAATCAGAAACTGGTCATTCCTCACAGATGGAAGATGCGTTACAAACACTGTTTTTTGAGGTGTCATCCATTCAGTGAAATCCACGACATCCATCCTCTCTTTGGTGACAGAGAGAGACCCTGCTGCCAAATCAGCCTCCTGTAAACAAGTTTTCAGTTTCAGTTTTATTCATACGTCGAAAATTTTACCGCATCATAAATTCTGGCAGCTACGATACTGCACATCATACATGGTCATATAGACATCGTACATGGTCATATAGACCAAAATAACAAAATTTAAGTACGAAATTTTAGATTTATACATTCGAATAAAGATATTTATCAGATGAAGTTGATTTCCTCAAACTTAGACAATTTAACATAAAAACCATATTATGTTATCGTTTTAAAATGAGAATTTGGGTCATTACAACGTTTTATTATGTCTCAATGGATCTGGCTCTCGATCTGACCAAATTTCATCCGCGATATTCCCTTTTGATTAAATTGGCAGTTTAATCGTTAACTAAAACGTGATTGCTGGTTAGGTTAGATAAGAACAAATGAATGAAATAAAAAAAATCAACCTACCTAACCCGTAAACGCGGCTCTTTTGGAGCAACACCCGTTCGCTAAGTTGTTCTAGTCATAGGAATTCGATCAGAAGGGTTATTGTACCATTTCAATCATGTGTATAAAAAGCTAATATAATCCAATGGATAACAATAGCTGGAGTTCTATATTATTTTAATCTATATAAAATTAATTAAGTATTACATTTCGTTAAAGTTGGAATTTGATTTCAAGGATCAATTTTTTGATGTAAACATTTTAGTATACATTATAAAATTATATTTATGGCCGTTTTGGATAAATAAACGAATAATTAAAAATTAAAATAATTAAAAATAATTAAAAATAACAGGAAAGATTATAATACAATGTATTAATTAATAATTATTATTTTTAGGTAAGCTTTAACAGAAAATGGAAGCCGCATTTGAACGTACCTCTCTTTGCACTGCTCCTATAATGCCGTTGAACGTCCCATTTTCCGTGACAGAACCAAAGCCTTTTACTTCTCGTATGTTTATGCGAAATTTCAACGCTTTTGACAAAACATGCATCAAAGTTCCGAGCCACCCAACCAACACAAACCTTGGTGTTCGGCGTATTGGAATCACCTCCATGAACCCCTTCGGGACAAACATGAAACAAACCAGAGCACTAGAATTTAGTAATGATTTCCTGAGCGTTCAAGGACTGATGTACTGGTACGCACATTCAGTGTAACTTGCTTTGTTTTTCCTTTATGGACACCTTTACGATGAAACTCGTAAAGATGTATAGTATATGCGTGTCCGGAAATTTCATCGCAACAATGTCATCGCCAAGAATTTTCATCGCTAGGAAAATATATCGCCGCGCAATAGAAAATAATTAAAAATTAAAAAAAAAAATTCTAAACATAATATATATATATATATATATATATATATATATATTGTGATATTATAATATATATATATATATATATATATATATATATATATATATATCACAATATATATATATATATATTATATATATATATATTAACAAGATTTGCATTGAATTAATTTTTCTTAATAATTTTATGTTCTTAACTTTTGTTATGCAAATTTGTTTATACAAATAAAAATTATTGTTATTGTTAATTGTAAACATATATAAGTTATACATGCGAAGCTTTAAATGATCATGGAACTGATAATTATAAGATTATGATTAAGTGTCTCATTTTGGCCTTTTTTGACGTAAATGCAGGTGAGTGTTTTAAGAAGCTAAGATGGGAAAAAGGTAAGGTCAGGTTAGGTTAGGTGGTGCGGCGATGTATTTTTCCTGCGATTAAAATTCTTTACGATGTAATTTCCCGGCGATGAAATTTCCGTGAATCATAGTATATTGTGATAATAATAGGAAAATATTTGGTAGAAATAATGAAGACTAGCAAGGATATGGTATGGTATTTGATCACAGAAAACTAATATCCATAGCTTGATTTCATATGAAAACTGCAATGAAACGTACATTGTCCTTTTCAATTTTTTAAAATGCCCTTCGAGACTGCAAATCATGATTATTGAAAAACAATGTAAATTAATGCATAATCTGCATTTTAAAAATCAAGTATTAAATTTACTAACCATTGGTCCAGTACTATACTTTATATAATAATATAATAATAATAATAATAATAATAATAATAATAATAATAATAATAATAAGCAATTGTAACTGTTTGGATTGTTCTATGAGGTTTTGATAATAAAGTTATACTAAGCTCCGCCCACTTTTGCTATGAAAGCTTATAATGAAAGCCGTAAAATGATTGTTTTTTAGACTTTGGTTTCACTATTCTATACCTGTACAATGGCGATAGTGAGGTTTGCTCCGTTAAAGGAGAGAAGAGGTGGGAGGAGCGTCTTCTCGTGGAGTTCAAGGACTGATCTTGGAGTTTCTTTTCTTTGACGTAAACAAGCGATCGTGTCGAGAAAATATTCACCTCTATCGTTTAGAGCCGCTCTTTTGATCTTGGTCATACATTTCTTTCAGTAAAAGAATGAAACTTGGTTTTTAGTAAAATGAGGCCAACGTCATGAATCGTAATTGTATTAAGGTGAATTTTGTTTGAATTTTTATATCTTTCAGTAAAATTTCAGATATTAAAAAAGTCGTTCAGAAATTCTGAAGTATTCTGGTAAATTTACAGTAAATTTTGGAATTTTGGAATACGTAAAGACAGTAAATTTTGGAATACTGGTTATGACATAAATTTAACCTAATAACGCTTGCGTAATCTTTAATTTAACACTTTCAGGACGATTGGTACAAATTGGTAGCGTTTCAAATACACGCATTCATAACTTAACACTATAAAACCGGCATTAAAGAGTTAAATGTTATTTAATATATGTTAATATTAATGAATTTGCAATGAATTTAATTTCTGTCAATTACTTTTGATTCCCTTTCGTTTCTTTGGATGTAAAGAAGGCGAGTTCCTAAAGGAAAAGTGGAGGTCAGACTTCGTTCCTCAGATGTCGTTGGGTCAGTCGGAATGACAACAGTTATGGAGGACTGTAACAATGTTTGCAATATTAAATGTTATTCCTTCATAAAGGGTGTCCCATACGTTCCTTTAACCCATTTTATTCTCACCCTATTCCAGTAGGAAAATATTCAGGGGGTAGAGGGTCTTATGAGACAACTTGTAAGTTGTACATAATAATGATTACATTAAGAAAGTACACAGATTATCGCACGTAACTTGAAAACAAAATTACGTACCAGAGATTTTGGACCCTCGAGTAAACCCTGAAGGAGGAAAAAAAATAGAAACCGAAAAATTAGTAGTATAGTATTAACAATTTTTTAGTTGTTTTTTTCAGTTAAAATTGAAATTAAAACAGTTAAAAATCGAGTTTTTATTTAGTGAAAAAAAAAAAAAAAAAAAAAAAAAAAAAAAAATTCGAAAAGTTTATTTTTTTATTTTTTGGGGGTGAGGGGTGGGGTGGGGATTGTCGAAAGTTTAATTCTTATGGCTAATTTCATTCAGAAATTATAAAATATCGTTTGAAAAATATGCGTCAAGATCATATTAGGAATGTGGTAAAATAAAGCAGTTCATATATATATTATATATATTATATAATATAATATATATACTATATCCCCTAACTGTATTTATTCCGTCAGAAATAAATTGCGATGATCCAACCATAAGGAAAACAGAGTTGAACCTTTCCGCTCTCCCTTCATCTGAAATGAAAGAATTAATACGTCATTCATCAGTCCAGATTTCACTTACAGTTTTCGCGAAAGATAATATTCATGTAAATATTAAAGATACGTAACAAAAAGTACCCAGTAACTTGAGCGAGTTTTAAAACTAAACGTTAGGCGTCGTGTATAAACGAATAAAGCGGGCCCCCTCCCAGACTACCCGGGAGAGGGATGGACTGGGAGGGACGGGTGTGTTCCTAAAGCCTTCCCTAGTTCTCCTTAATGTATATACTAAATATGGTTCAAACTATCCAAAACATTTAGGCGGTGTATAAACGAACAGACATCATCATCATCATCATCATCATTATCATCATTATCATACCATTTTACAGTTTACCTTGCATTGTTAATTGTTGATTAGGAATGATAATAGAAGTTGAAAAGAAATTTAGCCATAGTGATTGGACCATCTCCTCTCCTGAAACTGAAGAACAAGTTTGAATTGGATCTGTTATTAACAGTTCACACATTACATGCTAAAGAAGAGATATATTTTACTTGGTTATCAATTATTTAAGAAACCAAAAGTGCAGAGCGAATATCAGGTTGAAAAGATACGTTTAGAGACGTGAATTGCTCCAAAGTTAAGACGTGTGTAGGAATTAAGAGACTAAAATGAACTTCCAACTACAGGGTGTCCCATAAGTCCCTTTACCCACTTTACCTCTCACCCTCTTTTAGTAGGAAAAGGTTCAGGGGTAACAGGGACTTCTAGGGCACACTATATAATGAGGCTGATATGCATTGGTCGGCAGTTTTCTAACACTGCATTGAGCTTACGCATCGACCATTAAATTACCTTCGTCCGAAATGTAGAGAAACACTCTATTCAATTTCAGGTGTCGAAGGACTTCTATCAGGGCATCCGTTTCGGGGGTATCCAACGAGGAACATGATTCTTCATCGGAAAACAGTTGAAATAATAATAATAATAATAATAATAATTCAGAAAGGACATATTACATAAGATATACATTACACCCATATATTGTATGGTTTACAGTGTAAACCAGGGATTCCCAAAGTGGTCTGTACAAACCCCCAGGGGTCTGTAGGAAGCTTCCAGGGGGTCTCTAAGCTTTTGGAAAAATAGTATCATTAACTATATTAACTATAACTATATTAACATATTAATATTTAGGGGTCCTTGGTGTAAAAGTTTGGGAACCCCTGGTTTACACAATGTTCGCATTAGCGCTTAATTTTGGATTTTTAGTGGCAAGTAGCTTAATTACAGCATCCTTATCTGAATATGCCGCTGGGAAGTATGACGACAGCTTTTCAGGCAAGTATCTTTGAGACTCGTTTCTATTTTTACAAAGGAAAATGAGAAATGTAATAGAATTAGCGGAAAATAAAATAAAGTTGCATTTAGTTAATTCTGTCATTACGAATGAAAGTTGAGATAATCTTCGAAATAATAGAAAAAGAAGTGGTAACAATGTATGTATATATATATATGTTTGTGTGTGTGTGTGTGTGTATCATACTATATTTCATTATATGTAAGACGTTCGAGAAGAGGAGACTCTGATAACAATCTAGAGCCGCGCCCTGGCAACACAAAGGATTTAAATTATTTCGAGGATTATATTATTCATTCAGTACTTCCTTCCAAATGGAAGTCACGTGCTGGTGACACAGCCGGACTTCCGTTCCTTCTACCAAACAGAAGTCACGCGCTAGTGACGTAATCACCTCGCGCGGGTGACGCGGCTGGACTTCCGTTCCTTCTAATTTAAAAGAAGAGGCTCAGCGCCCTGAGATCAGATTCCGGCACGCGACAGTTATTTACGGATCTCCGGATAGGGCAGGAAAGCCCAATCCGTATAGCGTTGTGAAGATTAGATTCGAATAAGCCGCGTTAGCCGCGAGTCTCCGGATTAAGGCAAGGAAACTAATCCGTACAGGACTCAAACGGTGTTCAGAGGTCTTGGGCTTAAGTAGACGGCGGTAAGAAGTCCGTGTCTATCGACTCTGAGAAACTTGGCCTATAAAGCTAGAATTAAGGACTTTAGTAATTTAAAGTCAACACAAACGACTTAGTATTTGCTTCATTTGATTTCAACGTTAAGTGCACTGTAACTTCAAGTAAAGTGAAATATCTGCCGACAAACTTCCTTGTCCCTAACGAGCCCTTAATTATCACACCCTATTGAACACGCCCAAAGAGGTAATGCATAAGGAAGATCTCATCGGACACGCCTGGAAATATAAAACATTGCGATGACGTCTTCAAGTCATCATCATCGAGAGTACGATCTGTCATACTCTTCTGAGTTGTGTTCTGGTACTCTCAAAGTACGTGGGTTCGAACCCCACACCTGACACCATTTATCTGTTATACTCTTCTGAGTTGTGTTACGTATAACAGATCGTACTCTCATCCGGGTGTCTATTTTTCTTTTGGCAACCCTCTGTAGACCCAAAGATCTGTGAACTGTAGTAGACTAACTAAAAAATGAAGTAGACAGCGGAGAAAAGAAAAAAGAGTCAGAAGAAAATATTAAAATACAGAGAACTGCGAACTCTCATTTTTGTAATTACTCTACTACAGTTCACGGATCTTTGGGTCTACAGAGGGTTGCCAAAAAAAATAGACACCTGGATGATTGTTCTTAAGAACAAATGGCAAAGTTTACAGTCAGTGGAGTGCCAGAGTGCCATTATGAGAGTCTCATACCAAGCTTACGTTTGTAAGCATGTAAAAATCTTTCGCAAAGAAATAACATAGTACCAAAGTAAAATAGTCAATGGTTTTCTATTCCTCTTGCAGCCACTGCTAACAAAAAAATTGAAGGTGAGAGAAAAGTTATAATGAAGTTAAAAAATAATAAAAAGAATAGCTTAGAATAGCTTTCACACTAGTTACTCATTAGAGGAAAGTGTAAACAGAGTGTAGCATAAAACGCTACACTACACAATTTAACCCCTAGATATGTACACCCCTTCCCGGATTATTCTACACAGGCAATTTTTTAAATGATTGTGTATATATTTATTTATTGAAATAATACGTTATCATTTCATCGCCGCGTCATTTCTTCGATGAAGCCAAAGACCACTGCTAGTCTGAATATTTGAAAATGAAATAGGCAACATAATAACGTAATTTCTTGCATCAGAATTGACTGAAATAAAGAGGCACTATCCAATAGTGTGTTAACGGCTTCACTTTCCTAAAACTACAGTCAGTCCTACACTACTCAAGTAAATATATTTGTTCGGAGGTTTGAACTAACAGAGCCCCCAAGAAACTTCCTGGCTCTGAAAACAAAATATGATCTCAGAACTCCCAGTGCTCTGGAGCCAGACCCGGCCAACACCTCCTATTACATTTATTGGCAAAGGGGAATATTACTATTTTTACCGTATTTTAACTAAGCCACCCTGTAAGCAGTCTTCTTTACATCAACTTGGGAAGAAAGGATATAGGAGCGATGAATGAAATAATAAAATCATTGTTTTTTATGGCTACTTATGGAAAATCACTGAAAAGTAGCTTAAAAAACCTCTCTATGCAGATAGTGACATTGTTATGTACCTTCAAACAAAAATAATGACATACCGTTATATTTAGTTGGTGATTCGTAACAGCACAAGAAAATCCAAGAAGTATCAAGAAATGTAGAGTGGGTAACAATGTATTCTCCATTTTCTGATCTGCCCCGAGGTCTTTTCCGAGACTGAATAAAATCTTCTGGCGTTAGCCAGAACAAAATCAGTAAAGTGACAATGGGCACTAAAGGGTTAAGAGACGTTTGCTTAATGATGTCTCTCGAACAGATTCGAAAGAAACTGCAGATATTTGAGTCTTAAAATATTTGTCCTTACTTGCAGAGAAGTTACGGTTAAAATTCCCATTCCCTAAAAATTGCTGGAGTTTTTATAGAAGCAAAAAGTATGACGTCACATAGAATACATTCCATTATATGTTCTAATCATGGATCACATTTCCGCATTGGGTACCTTTGAAATCTTTTAAAAGAGTCCAAATGTGATATAGTATTAATAGAAATAGAAAATCTTTCTAATCTTTATAATAGATTTTGAAATTCAAAATGCCGTTAAAAAATTGGTTAATTATTACCTTAAAAAAAATTTAAATTCGAATTTATTAAAATTAATAAGTTCATTTATCACTTACTGAATTTGCTTCACATAACATTACATCATAATTTTCCTTGGTAAAATTACATCACTCTTTGTTGAACTTAATTGAATATTGTATCGAATATTGTATTCTACTTCACGCATAACCACCTTTGATTATATATATATATATATATATATATATATATATATTACAAAGCCCTCTGAAATTGAGTTTTAATAATTTAACAAGCTTACTCCGAACTACAGGGTGTCGCATAAGTCCCTTACTCCCTACCCTATTCTAGTAGGAAAAGGCTTAAGGGTAATGGGACTTATGGAACACCTGTAGTTTAACATTCACTGTCGCTTAGAATTGGTCGCTTACAATTTTAATGAGATCTGACAATAAGGAATTTATAAAAAATATGACGATATATTTCACGCCCTATTTACATTATTTACATAACTAATGGCTATGACTGGTATGCCATCGAATACGTAGACCCTTATACATGCCTCCCCATATACCTCCCCACCTCCCCTTAAAACCTACCTCAGATACTAATACCTGCATTCGTCGGGACATCGGCGTTTCATTTACTGACTTGAATGATAAATTATAAATTATATGAGCATAAAATTAATATAAAAATGTAGAAATTAAGCCAGGATTTATTTACTTGGTTGCGTTTGTTTATTTTTGTACTGTGTTTCCCCATTTCACTTTCTTTGTAATTAATATATGATCGAAATCACATTCATTTTGCCTGCAAAAATCCCATGTTTCTTCATGACATGTTCGGATGAGCACACCTTTAATTAATTAGCCCACTCTCGGTTAAAGACACGCGATCCAGGAGTTATAAAAAATAATATCTAATGATTGAGGTAATAGAGCTAGATTAGAATTGGTTCTTGGGTAACCACACAAAAAAGGTTGGGAACCACTGCACTGAGCCATCCAAATTGTAGGTACAAAAGATAACCAGTTCCTTAACCCTAGGTAGGCTACACTGGATGTAAGTTACTGTAGCGTGAATATATACAATGTTGTGCAAAAAGATTAAGGACACCTCATTTACTTTTGTACTTTTCGGATTTACTGTAATGTTAATTTTGGAACATTTTCTTTAGATTAATCATTTTAAACTATATATCATTAAAAGGCCACAAAATTTCCATTCCAATAATATATAGTTCAAAATTATTAATCCAAAGAATGTTCCCAAATTAACATTACAATAAATCCGAAAGTACAAAAGTAGGTAACGTTCAGAATAGGGGCGCCACCTCAATTTTTGTGTTTTTTTCCACCAAAACATGCTAAAACCATTGGTTTCCTGTTGTTTAGGATGAATGTGACCATCGCCATTACAGTAAATTATTGCTTGAAGTGATTTCACCCCCCCCAACCCCTACTACAATCTGGGGGACCACCGTGGGAACCGGGGTTTTGGGTGGGGGAACACAGCACAAGCAATAATTTACTGTAATAGCGATGGTCAGATTTATCCTAAACAACAGGAAACCAATGGTTTTAGCATGTTTTGGAGGAAAACACACGTGTCATGAAACACATCAAAAACCATGAGAAAAACTAGGTTTCATGGAAAACCTAACCTAACTAACCTAAAAAATATAAAACCCTATACCGATCAATTTGTGATATGTGATCTTTACGGGGCGGAGCCCCGTACCCCCGAGACCTAAATTATACAAATTGGACACACATTTAAAGGGAGAACACCATGTGAGCTCTACTAGCGTCACCGCACATCCGTCACAGACCGAAACCATTTTCAAACAAGTGAATGAACGACTCAACTCAAAATTTTCCTAGATTCAACCAAATATGTTTTTCGTAATTTTCTAACTTCGTTTTTTTTTTTTACTATGCGACACATGCAATCAACGTATTTTATGAGAGAAACAACTTTGTCTCTATGGTTTTTCGAAATTTTGCTTTATTAAGTGGCGCCCGTATTCTGAACCATTACCCAAAAGTAAACGAGATGTCCTAATCTTTTTGCACAGTATTGTGTATCAGTGTATAAATTATACAGTATATATATGAAAATTATTGGCACCATTCTGTGTTTCCTTTTTCCTTCGTGGTTATTTTTATCATATATATATTAGTGTGTAACATATATTAGAAACGTGCTAGAAGTAATACGTTAGTTTCAAGTACATTAAATGCTTCGAATACTGATTGTTCAATTGTTCATGCCCTGTGAGAAGAAAGGAATAAAAAGTGTTCATTCATGTTAATTGTTCATTTCATGACGATAATATTGAATGTCAAGGACTTATTTTCAGATTAATATAAACTACCGAAATAGGAGAGAGAGAGAGAGAGAGAGAGAGAGAGAGAGAGAGAGAGAGAGAGAGTATAATTCAGTTCTTCTACTCCGAAGTCTCATGCAAGTTGTGATGGATGTGTGGTCCAGAAAATTTAATATCTAAACTTTTAAATAGATGTAAAACCTTTATTTTAAAAAACTATTAACTTCAAAATATTTGGCTAGAAGTCTGCGGTCGACCACTCTGCAGCATCCCGCCTCATTCCCGGATTTGGTGGAGGAGAGAATTGGTTTCCACTCTCCTGCCCTCGTAGCTAATTATGCATGGCTGGTCAGGGATTTTTTTTAACTTCTTGGAAATCAGACAAAATTTAGGTCACTCTTTTACCTGTTATTAAAAATTACCTATCCATATATTTTTTGTTATATATATATATATATATATATATATATATATATACAGTATATATATATATATATATATATATATATATATATATATATATATATATATATACACACTGTATATATTTTTCAGTTAATATATAACCGCTGCTGTTTGCGAAGATTGAACTTTTTTTAACATTTGGCGATTTTTGTTATTAATTAAATGATTGGATCACCTGAAGATCAGGGCCCCCAGCCTCAATTACCAAATAATATCTTCGTTAAAACTAACGAAAATATCACGACTTAACCTAACCAATCGTCAAGGGCGTACAGTTGACCTAACCGGGCATTCAATTTAATTTATTATTATATTTGGTACTGTAAAGCAAAAAAACATGATAATACATGGGGGCCCTGATCTTCAGGTGATCCGAATGATTGATATCACGTATTTCTTCTCTCTTTAGTATTTTGTCATATGAACCTCCAATTTCCTCTTCAGTAATATTAAAAATTGTAATACTTTTTTAATAATATTTATAATTTTAATATTAATAACTCTTTCCAAACCTGGATATAAATTATCATTAAGTGTGGCCACAAAGTCCCTTTGCATGGAAAGCAACATACAGCTATGCTGTAATTTCACTGCAAAGGAACTTTGTGGCCACTCCGTACAATACTTCGCATCAATACTTTATCACCTTCACACTGAAAAGTGGGAATTACTTATAATTTATAATTACTTTTTTATAAGTAATTTCGATAACAATTGGATCTTGTGTGTTATATAGCCCATCATTTACTTCATTTTTCATATAATACAACAACCCACAAGATCCGGTTTTTCTTTTGTAGAATTTAAATCTGAATATATTTTCTTCTATGGTATTTCTTGTGCAAAATGATATTAACGGAGATATAAGCAATTTTTGGATCGATTAAAATCGAATGAAATACAGGGTGTTTATAAAGTCTCTATCCATTTCGGTGAAAACGTAGCAAAAAGGGTAAAATTCAATAACAATATAATAGAAGGCATACATTTAATGAATACTTAAGCATATGATTCTACATGAGCACCATCGGTATCTCTACAGAGTTCGAATCTGTCAGCAGCATTGCGGAACACATTTTGGAGCATGACAGGGTAATTTTTGTAACTGCTGTTACGATACGAGCACGTAAATGTCCCAGCTTCATTCAGATGGCATTTTAAACACCGTCGTCTTTCAACAAGATGGGGCACTTTGTCATTATGCAAACATTGTTCGGGAGTACCTAAATGAACGATTTCCAAATCGGTGGATCGGACGTGGCGGCAACAGACCCTGGGCGGCTCGATCTCCTGACCTAACGCCCTTGGATTTCTTTGCATGAGGCTTTATCATATCAAACAAATAACCCCCGTCATGCTCCAAAATGTATTCCGCAATGCTGCTGACAGATTCGAACTCATGTAGAATCATATACTTAAGTATCCATTAAATGTATGCCTTCTATTATATTGTTATTGAATTTTACCCTTTTTGCTACGTTTTCACCGAAATAGATAGGAACTTTATAAACACCCTGTAGTATGGTGGTAATTATTCGTTTTACCCCTGTGGGTCGATTTTGTTATGAGAATAGGTTTTTCTGGTGTATTTTGGTGGTTTTATTCAAATCTGACCTTCATTTCTTGTGCAAATCAATTATTGAATTATTGAATTTTATCTTCGTGTTTCTTTTACTTCACTTTACTTTTTATCCTGATGAGGAGTCCTGCCGGGAATCGAAACTACTCGATTTGTTAAATAAAAAATATTTCTTTGCGTGGGTTTTACCTTTTATTTGTTTTAATATATATATACTGTATATATATATATATATATATATATATATATATATATATATATATAATATATATATATATATATATATAGTATACTTAATAAGATGTAAAAATCAGAAAAAGTAATTAATGAGAAACTGGGAACCAGAGGAGCCTGAACCTACGTCTGTCGTAAGGTATCAGAGCTATCGCTTTAACCCATTAAGCTACTCTGCACTCCATATAAGAGAAAACTTACCATTCAAACTTGGTGAAGTCTTAGCTCTGGGTCCGAGCCCCACTGGTTCCCAGTTTCTTAGTAATTTTCCTTCCTGTTTTTTCCATCTTACAAAGTGTGGTTATTGCACTAAAAGCCTTATGGGCTTTACAAAGCCGGTAGAATACAGGGTGCCCCATAAGTCCCTTTACCCTATTTATCCCTCCCCTTATTCCAGTAGGAAAAGATTCTGAAGCAAATGAATTTACGGGACACCCTGTAGAATAGAACATATTTAAACACTGCTAAAACTTAACCCAGTTTGAGCAGATTCTTTTTAGAGTTCGGGATGACTCGATGGGTAAAGCAGTGACTTTGACTCCTTACGACGCGGGTTCAAACCCCATTTGTTTTCATTTTCTGAAACATTTTCCATATAAAAAGGGGAATTGAATAACATACCCATTAATTCAGTATTTAATTAATGCCCAAAATAATAATATTTAAACTTAAAGAAAATAAATGTGCGAACAAAAAAAAAATTCATCTAACCATTTATATACAGGGTGGCCACAAAGTCCCTTTGCATGAAAAACAAGGGCAACATACAGATATGCTGTAATTTCACTGCAAAGGGACTTTGTATGTGGCCGTTCTGTACAAATATTACCATAATTGTAATAAGTGGACGGCCGTTAAAAGCAATCAACCTGGATTAAAACGGTATATAAATCTGTATTCTTGTGTTGTGCAATTAAAATGCCCAGTTATTTTCGAAGATAGCTTAAGATGGATTTTAACCTATATCTTAAATTTATTTATCTTTCAAACTACTTGCATACATGCCCGATTGTATAATTTAGGCTCTCTACTAACAGTAAGGGTGTCATATAGTAGAGATGATATATAGCTTAGCGTACAACTCGAACCACGAGTCTTTATATCATCTGAACGCAGAGGACGGTTACTCATCGAACCTATAGGTCATCGCTCTTAACGGGAAACGGTGTACCGACATGACCACGACAACGTACCCACATTGTTTCCTCACTACCTACCATTGCCTCATGAAACACAGGAGCCCGTAATGTTATCAATGTGCCTTACACTGTACCCATGCAAATATGTGATGTGTAATAATACATAACGAAGAAATAGAAAAGAAATCTTTATATGCCCATACCCACGTGTATTGAATAAAAAAATTTATGGAAATATATAAAAATAAGTCTCAATTTATTGAACTTTTTCACATGATATTTATTAATTTTAACTCTGGAACCACAACGTGGTTCTGCAATACTACAGTCGGGTATGTTGTGCAGGGTCGCCGGCGACCCCACGTTGTGGTTCTAAGGTTAAACACCTTTAATTTTCCTAGTATGGTAGCTGCTACACGATCAATTTAAACATTCTTGTGTCATTTCTTTGGCAGGAAATGGCAATTAATCAGTCAGCAGGGTCAGGAACTGGCACTCCACTCAGGTCAGACGAATTAGGTTCATTGAGCTAACTTCTGAATTATTACCCACCAAACAAAGGTCTGTTTACTGAAAGTTAATTAACATTTATAGAACTTTATTAACTTTTAATAAACCACAATTATTTCGAGGGTATTAGCCAGTACCAATGGTACTCGAACCCCCGACCTCAGTGTTTTCACTTCGCTTATAGAAAAACGGCTACCCACTAACCCACGAGCGCTGGCTCTCTTTGGTAAATAGGAAGTAACTCGTAAATGATTTCTGAACTTATACTTGCATGCATATATATATATATATATATATATATATTATTAGGATGATAAATGAGAGACCCAAAACTTGTATCATACTTCAATAATTTACTACAAACGTTTCGGAATGTCTCCCATCTTCATTGGTGCTAAGTTAATACTAAATAGGATTATTTTATGTACGTACAAAAGGAGACATAGCTAAAATTAATCTATATTTTAATGAACTTTATAGAAAAAAATATTAGCCGATTATGTGGAGTTACAATTACATGTGAACGTTCATATCTGAACCGAAACAGTGAATGCGGAAGTACAGTCGTTCAGGGTGGATTTTTTATGTAATATGTGTAAAGATTCTAAAATATGTAAGTTTGTTAACCAGTTAGTGATGATAGTGTCAATAATTTTGAAATGTGACGTGCGTAATGCATAATGTTTTGAGTATGAATGTTCCCTAATAGGAGATTTTGAAGGATTATATAGAAGTAGTGATGTTCTCGATGAAGTGCTAAGATGTTCGTTTATTCTTAGTTGATATTAGCGGCTAGTACCACCAATATAATTCGTTTGGCAGCGCATACAATCTAAAGAATATATAATAAACGAAACTAGGGCATTCGCAAGTTTTTTGGGGGGGGGGATAGATACGATTTTATACTGTGATTATTTGTAAATATCAAATGGAGATTTATTTGTGGGTATAAGTTTGTCGGTAGTGTATGAAACTCTTTTTTAATTTTAATGTTAATGTAACAAGTATAGAAAGTTAAAATATTTTATGTTCTTATTTTAACGTTTTAAATTTTCTCTGCTGGTTTATAAATATTATTTAAAAATTTTTTAGCGTTTGTTGAAAAATGTTATTGGGATACGAGTTATCTACAAATTTTTTTTGCAGATATGTTATTTCGTTGTGGAAGGATATGCATGTTGAGCAAAGGTGATATGATCGATAAATTAAATTTTTTATATTGTTAAATTTATATATATATATATATATATATATATATATATATATATATATATGAATAGAAACGACATAAGTATTGGTTTCTGCCCTATGTGGGAGAATTTCGATTTGTGATTAATCGAGGTCCGTAGCATAATGGTAGCGCGTCCAACCGGCAATTGGAAGGCCCTGGGTTCGATTCCCGGGCGGTTCGCCTCATTTTTCATTTATTCGTTTCTCTCTCCTCCTCGTGCAGAAACGTTCCTTAATACTTATGTCGTTTCTATTCATTTATATACTGCGTGGTCATTGCAGTTATATATGCATATATATATATATATATATATATATATATGTTTAGTATGGCACTGAAATAATTGGTACCTAAATTTGTGTGATTGGGTTTTCTGTAGGTTGAGGTATGATTTTTTTTGAGGGGTGTCGGCGTAATTTTAATGTTAAGAAAGAGTAAAGTTTTGATGTGCTTTTCTTCTTTAGTGAATCGTATATGTGATGTTTTTGCTGTTTAAATAGTTGAGAAAAATGTTTGAATCCTCTTGGTTTGTAAAGAGTAGAAATGTATCGTCTACGTATATTTTGTATAATTTAGGTTTAATCTTGTTGGGGCAATTTTATAGCTAAAAATGTTCTTTAAACCAGAGGAAAATGTTGCCTCCAGTTGCCCTAAGGGGGGGGATCCCATTGTTAAGCGAATTACTGACTTGTTGATAAAGTTGATCGTTAAAACACTTCAAAATTATTGACTCTATTAAATCCAACAATTGACAGACTTACTGTACGTACTTTAGAATCGTTTTACATATACAGATA
>JAJOZX010010187.1:120000-142500 GCA_023014485.1 Bathynomus jamesi | reverse complement strand
AACAAAAACCTTGGCCAGCGAGATCACCAGATTTAACCCCTTTAGATTTCTTTGCATGGGCTTTATCAAATCGCACGTCTATCAGACGAAGATTACGAGTCTTGAAAACTTACGTACACGTATACGAACTGCTGCAGATAACATAACCCCGCAAATGTCCAGAATGTGTTTAGAAATGCTGCGGAACGATTTGAGCTGTGCAGGGATACTGATGGGCGTCACGTCGAATCCTACTCTTAATTATTTAATAAATGTTACCACTTTATCATTTTATGATTGAATTCCATATAATTTCCAAGTGCTTCACAAAAATAGATCCTGACTTTATGTACACCCTGTATGTAAGTAAAAATTTTGTTGAACAGCGTTAAAATGAAACTCCGGCTTTGAAGGCTGACAGCACACTAAACTGCGCATAGTCTGTGCCGCTAATTTCAAAATTGGAGGACTTTTAATTTTGCGATGCCAAATTATCAAAATATTGAAGAAACTCTATGGGAATTAATTACAATGACTTTTCTTTTAAAGTGGCAAAATATTGTATTTAATCTAATAATTCCTGTCTTATACTAATTTATTTGTGTTCTGTATAATATAAATTACTATAAAAATATATTAACACAAAATAAATTTTACTAAATCGCAAAAAATAAAGCTACCATTAATATCTGGATAATATTTCTCATTTCGTAAATACTTTTGCAGACCAGTAAATATATATATATATATATATATATATATATATAATATATATTATATATTATATAATATATATATATATATATATATATATATATATATGTACTTCTAAAAGCTCCAGCAATTGGTCTAAAACTAAAATGCTGTTTTTCCTGAGATATTTAAATGATCATTCTTAATTTAAGAAGACATGATGATTACATTTTGGTCTTTAGACAGTTGCGTAAGTGATCCTACCCTTAACAGTTTTTTAATGGGAGTTGTAGCTCTATGTAGCATTTCCTTAACATTGTTGCCGTTTGCTTGCCTGGCTGCTCATTTTTCTTTGATCTTAAGGGTTCGAACGGCAATGTGGTGTTCACCAAACAATTTATCAAATGTACACTCTTAGGTCTATTAAAGAAAAATAACACGAAAATAAGTCAAACATATTAACACCAGCATATATCCTATCTAATCCCTTAAATTAACATACCAAGACCACGCACTTAAATTAATAAAAATATATACACAAACAGTAGGTCCTGTTCCTTTTTAATAGGTCCTGTTCCTTTTTAAATAAAGTAAACTATCACTACATCACTTCCACCAAAATGTTTTTCACTTTGGTCTAGTTCTAGGTGTAGTGGTGTCCAAACCGTTGTAAACGCCGTAGATGGGCAGGAAAAAGATAGGCTTTACTTCCAATCCTGCCTTCGACCTCCAATTTTATTGCTGAAGCTCAGCCTCGGAAATGGGACCACAAAACGTTCCAACTGTTCACGTTCAACAGCGGGTGGACGAAATAGAATCGCAATTAAACCGAGAATTCGGCTCCCCAGCCGAACCTAAGCGTTGTACCAGATTCCAAATTTGAAGCCTCGTATTGAGGCTTCAAAACTTGCACTACAGCAATGCTCAAAGACACCACTCTGTTCTAACCCTGAAGTGACCACACATCTAATGACAAGTTCAGAAAATTAGTATAAATCTCCAACTTTCTTACAAATTTTAATAAACTTTAAATCTTCCGCTTCCAACACTTATCGTCGAGAAAACATGCACGCATAAACCATAAAACTTCCATTACTACCTTCCACCTGGTTTACTTTCAAATCATTCACATCAAGCTCTAATCACACACTCCACCTATCGCTCACATTCTAATTTCACAATGATCCTACCGTACCATACTCTCACTCTTACAAGAGGCCCTTAAAGCATGAACAAATTTGACATTAAACAGTAGTTTCTTATCATCGTAGGGTAAAAAATTCTACCTACTACTACCTATATCACGCACAGGTTTGAGATTTTGAGAAATTTGATGAAAATATAATAATAATAATAATAAATAATAATAATAATAATAATAATAATGATAATAAGATACGTTACAAAAGATGATAAATTTTAAAAACAAGCAAAATGTGATGAATCAGTCATGTGTAGGAAGTCTCGTTTCTCAAATCTAAATAGTCAACTCCTTATTAAAAGATCAAAGCTCAAAGTATCAATTTTGCGGCCGACTGCATGCATCCAGTGGCTAAGTTAAAGACGACCTATTTCCATTCTTGACCTTCGTTAACCCCTCTGATTCGTTCTAATTAAGACGGACATGAATTAGGTGGTTCTCGTAATTTTGGGTTCGGCGAATCGAATAATAAACTTTTCATTTTTTTTTAGTGGAAAAATGTTTTCTGTTTTTAATCAAAAGAAGGAAAGAGGAAGGATGTCCTACGGCTTCCGAGGGGGAAAAAGGCACTCCGAGGGAAATGTCTCAAATACTGAACGTGATGTGAATGAAAGCAAGAGAGAGAGAGAGAGAGAGAGAGAGAGAGAGAAAGAGAGGGAGAGAGAGAGAGAGAAGGAGAAGAGAGAGAGAGAGAGAGAGAGAGAATGTTTCGTGTAAAAAAAAATCAATGACGTCTTTTTCAAGTCTATGTCAAAGCGTAGAAGAAAAGCGTTGAATGAACCGATGCTTGAACTTCCGTTCACACACACACACACACACACACATATATATTATATTATATATATATATATAATATATATATATATATTATATATGTGTTTGTGTGTGTCTGAAGGTCTTTTAAAAAATATTTTACTAAAAGGACTTTGAATACTCTCTGTTGTTTCAGTATCTTTAACAGCGTTCCTTTAGTGGTTGAAATGTCACGAATTGACCTTTCTGCAGAAGCAAAAAAATTCTATAAAACCAATGTGGGAAAGTATAGTTTTATGTGTTCAGAGTACAATGTGTGTGTGTTTGGTTTATGACGTTACATATTTGGATTTATAAACGCAAAGAGTAATATCAGCAAAGGGTATTATTATTATTATTATAGGCAGGAATATTATAAGCGCAATAAAAGAGAAACGATGCAAATGGAAGATAATAACTGATCGAAGTTTATTGATTCAGTGAGAATGAAAACGTTAATAAAATTGTGCACGAGACACCAAGGACTAAAATCAATATTTTTCGCGTCTTTATAATAGGTTTAAGATATAAAGTAGATTACTTGTGACTTCTTATATAATAATTGTTTTAATTATGACTCTGAAAGGACTCGTATCTTACCATAAGGAAAATAATGAACTCTTAACAGTAAGATGATGTATCACTGCAGAAAAGGGAAAGAATAACCCATTATTCTCTCGTATGATAGGATGGTGCGAGAACTTTAAAAGGGCAAAGTTTTGAACGGCTTGAACGCAAACCTTTGTTACAAAAAGACTTTAAAACTAATTATAAAGTATTTCCAAGGTAACGTTAACTATATATATATATATATATATATCTATATATATATATATATATATATGAGATAGGATTTCTCCTAAGGGGACGTAGTTTAATATTTAAGATGAAGGTAAAGACGTAGAATACTGAAAGCATGTTTAAGTCCAATCGACAACGTTTCGGGTTACCTCACCCATCATCAGGCTTATCAAAAAGAATAAACTAAAAGTGATAAATAACACAAACATAAGCAAATGAAAATTGGCAAAATCTAAGCTAGCCAAAAATTAAAAGTTTTAAAAAGAAAAGGTATTCTACGTCTTTACCTTCAGTAAAGCTATAAGTAAACGTATGAGCTCTTAATTCATTAAAAATGCAAAAGCAGATCATTATTGTTTAGAAATTGATGAACAAATATCCAATCCAAAAAGACTATGGAACATTCTGGAAGAATTGATTAACACAAAGAAGGTTAAAACAAATCCCTTGGCCTCCCTCACACAAGGTGGAAATTCTTACAGTGACCCCCAAAGACATAGTCAATTTATTAAACAACTTCTTTGCAAATATCGGCTCCAATACCACAGCCTCGATCCTAATTACAGACATTCACTACCGACAATGAATGCCACAACTAAAGCCAAACGCACTTTTCTTTGATCCAATCCTACCATACGATATCTCTCAAGCAATAAAAAATCTAAAAAGTAAAGATTCCGACATCAATACGATCCAGGTAAAAATATACAAATTAGCACCCGATGAAAGTGCAGTACCACTCGGTAAGCTAATGAATGAATCAATAACACTAGTTATATTCCCTGACAGTTTAAAGGAAGCCAGAATATACCTTGTATTTAAGTGGGAAACTCAAACACTCCATCTAATTATCGTCCCATTTCAGTATTATAAAATTTAAGTAAAGTATTTGAAAAAATTGTGTTCAATAAACTTACTAAATTCTTAATCCAATACGATATTTTAACTAAAACACAATTTTGGTTTAGAGGTGGACACACAAAGGAAGATGCCATGAACATACCATTAGAAAATGTGTGTCAGAACTTAAACAGCAAAAAACACACTGCCTTGATATTCCTCGACTTGTCAAAAGCATATGATACACTTTTGCATGAAATCTTAATGAATAAACTTCACATATACGGAATAAGAGGAAATATCCTCGTTTGGTTTAAATCATATCTGTCAAATCGCCATCAGTACATCAGACTAAAAGATAATTTATCCGACAAGGGAATACTAACTAGTGGAGTCCCACAAGGATCTATTCTTGGTCTATTGCTATTTCTAATTCACGTCAACGATTTTCATCTCTCGATCACATTAAATTGCCTACAATACACAGATGATGCCACACTTACTTCTTCCCATCATAAGTCAGACTTTCTGATAACTGAAACGAACAGGCAATAAAAAAATGTGTATAAATGGATGTGTGCTAATACTTTCATTAAACCTAACAAAGTCATCTTATATGATTATTACCACAAAACATAATAATACAAACTGTCAAATAAAAATTGGGACTACTACTGTTCGAAGGGTGAATAAGGTTAAAATACTTGGCATTAATTTAGACGAAAAAGTAAATTTCAAAAGTCATGTACAACATATCAAATCCAAAATATTTAAACTAAAAATAACCCTTCCTCAAAACGCATTTCTTGCCCTATATTATTCCTTGGATCCATCCACACTTATTATATTTATTATATTGCATTTATTATATTGCGTTATAAAACATCCTTTGGAAGTAATTCACCAAAAAATGTGGGCAAACTCTCTCAAATAATGACAACAGACAAAATCACACTTTCCCAATGTTTAAAGAGTTAAATATTTTAAAACTAAATGACTTATACAAATTCAGTTTTGCTGTCAATATGTTAAAAGTTATCAATAAAAATCAGCATATATCACTCAATCGAAGACCAATCATCGCCACAACCATCGTTATAACACCAGACTGCCCAGTGATTTTATACACAAACCTAACTATACAATAAAAACTGCAGGAAATAGAATCTCTTTCAAAGGAGCAGATGTATGGAATGCAATTTCAATGCATATCAGGCAGGCTTCATCATTAAATGTATTTCGCAAATCACTAAAAAAGCACTTCATTAGCTCCTACTGATGTATAAGTTCACTACTGCCATTTTTACCATAGTAATGAAGTTCCCATTTTGTAATCAGCTATTTAAAATATGCTAATTTCATTAAGCACCTTCAATATCGTAATCTATTCTTTTTTATATATTTTTTTATAAAGCATCATTTATTTTCTACTAAATATACAATAAATCATTTAATTTAAAGTTATGTAACATTTTGGAAACTGTATATTATTATTATTATTATTATTATTATTATTATTATTATTATTATTATTATTTGCTAGTACTATTACTATTACTTGCCGCTTTCACATTTTTTTATGTAATAAATAAACTAAATGCCCTTAATTGTGCCTAAAAAGCCTCCATGCTTCCAACGGCATATTCAGATTAAAATACTGTAAATATGTTAATGTCATATCAAATATCCAAAAATTGTAAAACTCTGTCACTTGTTTTCTTTTCTGAATAAAGATTTTGAATTTTTGCATTTTTAAATTTAATGGTTAAGAAATGATAAATAAAAACAATGTCGAGATGTCTGTACAGGGTGGTCCATAAGTCCCAATCGGTTATAATTAAAGCGAAAATACAAAAAATCAAGCAACGTAAAAAGTTTATAAGTTTAGAAATATTTATTGATTATTTAAAGTGCAAAATAAAAACCATCTCGGCAAATATTCTTTCCTTAGTAAGCGGTGGCGTCAGTGTGAACTTCGCTAGATGAATTTTCCTTTAATTATTATCGACTGAGGCTTATGGGCCACCCTGTAGATATGACTCTAAAGTTTAGTATTCACGCATTATCAAGACATTTTTCAGTTTGAATCATTGTAAGCAGCTTATACACACACACAACCATCTTTAACGATTCATTCAGCTTCTACCGTTAATATTCAATATACAAATCAAATTTAGATGATTAAATATTATTAAGACAAATATCCTATTCAAAATTTCAGTAGACGCAAATCTAAACTATAAAACGAATAAACATTTCAGTACACGAAGGCAAAACCCAAAAATGGAAATGTCATTTGGTTGAATTTTTAATAAATATCCTTGGAAAGCCAGACGAAATATTAAAGAAAAAAATATATTAAAATGTCACACATTAAACAAAGAAAACCAAATCAATATATTGATTTTATCTTATGGCTCAAAAATGGAGAATTATTATTATAAATTCTAGAAACAAAGCGAGAAGTTCGTTTGTTTGTCTATCATAAAACCATTGCATCATTCGAAACAGTTTTCCATCAGAACATCAAAGCCTGGAGAATGTATAGCCTATATATACACCCTATAGTATGTCGTGTTTAATTGGGTAAAGCTGTAAAACTTCATTTATGTACGAATGTGTATCTTATCATTTAGATAAACGGGGAAACATTTGTATTTTCAGCGATATAATTAATTAGAAGTGTAAATGCAAAAACTTCACTTTTTTCTACGTGAAGGCCAAAATATGATAATTAAAACCCACTCTAATAGAGAGAGTTTATTTCCACAACAGTTTCGA
Source organism: Bathynomus jamesi (assembly GCA_023014485.1). Lineage (NCBI taxonomy): Eukaryota > Metazoa > Arthropoda > Malacostraca > Isopoda > Cirolanidae > Bathynomus > Bathynomus jamesi. The sequence goes on along the minus strand of JAJOZX010010187.1, from coordinate 135,413 downwards.
TGCCCACTGGCATCCTCTTCGGGTGGATACAGAAAAACGAATGAACGAAAAACAAGAGGGAAAATAGTCCAGGGACCATTAAGAAATTCGCACCTAGGTTAGATCCTGTTCTCCCGGCACTGGAAGGGCATTTTTATTAAAGGGACCCGCTTATAAGTACATTCGCACAAATTTAAAACCATCTTTTTATTCTATATATACAGATTCTATTATTTTTTTACATAATTATTACATTTATTATTAAATTTATTACATTTAATATTGCATTATTATTTATTACAGAAATTATAAATTTATTATTACATTGATTATTACACTGTTGTTTATTATACAGAAATTGTAAACCAAAAAACGAATGAAAAAAGGCGAGAAGGAAACAATCCAGAGATCATTAAGGAATTCGCACTTAGGCTACATCCCGTTCCCACGACCCCAGAAGGGCATTTTTTATATATATACGAGTTGTATGTGAACTCCAGTGGGTAACCTAACCTAAGGCGGCTCAGGCCCACAAAAATATATGAAATGTATGTATGTGGGTGTGTATGCATGTACGTTTGTCAGTAACACAGTATTATAGCCGACTTACCTACGGCTTTTACTTACCAACCAGATCTTACTTACCAACACCTGACAGACCAATATGGTCTCAAAATACGACACAGATAATAGTCAAAGCTATTAATCTTCTCATTAACGTATTAAAATACGTTTATGAGACCATAATAGACCAGTAAGGTCTCAAAAAACGGCCCAGCCAATAGTCAAAGCTATTGAGCTTCTCGTGGCAGAAAACTACTACGAGGCCATGTATTGTCAGCTAGGCGCTCTTTCAAACAAAAACTGAAATATGGTAAACCAAATTTAAAGCAAAAACAAATTTTTTGTCTTAATATACAAATACGGGTATATCTTCAAAACTTATTATAAAAAATATTAATATAATTTGGAAATAAAACTAGATTTTAGTTTAACGGCTAACTTATTCATTTTTTATAAAAAAATATCCTATTTTTGGACGGATCCTGTCCAAAAAATATAAAAAAAGTCGGTGAGTAGCAGTCAATTAATTTCAGAAATAAATACACGCATATAGTATATAAGGCAAATATATACAGGAAAAATATATATATAAATACATTCTTTAGTAGGTATTTACACGAATGAATGTGTAGAATAATAAATGAACATTCTTTTACCAGCCAAATCTGAAAACTCCTCATTACCTCGACTGAGAGTTGCCAGCGAGGTGATTAAACCAATATTGTTTTTCTAAACGTATTTTGCTAATCAAAATATGTTAATTAATTTATGTAAATCATTTTAGATACATGGGGTGGCTATAATTTACCTATTTCTCGGTGGCTATAATTTACTCTTATTTTATTTTATATTACTTCCTTTAAACCCACCAGATGAAGGAAAAGTTGTCAGATGTATCAAGACACAGGTCCTGCCTAATAACTTTATCTACAGTTATTTACGTAAGAGCACAATTCTTTCTCATATATATATATAATATATATATATATATATACTAGGGGCACTCAATATATTTTGCCCCACCATTTTTCTTAGCTAAATATTAGGCTATGGGGCTGAAATATCTTTTGGACAGTAAGTTTGAACTTTCTGCGTTTTACATAACCGGATTTTTCCAGTTTGAACCCCCCTCCTTGTATAAAACCGCTTTTAAACGCCCTCGTATAAAACCGATGGTTAACGCAGTTTAAAAAATGGTGTCTGACAGTAGGCGTCGTAAACAGAGAGCTGTTACCGAGTTCTTAACAGTAGATAAGAAAACAGTTGGAAATATTTACGAACGTCTACAAAACGTTTATGGAGATGCTGCTGTTGATCGAAGCACAGTTGGACGCTGGTCTAAACGTGTGAGATCATCGGAGAGGGAGAGCCAGCCTCGATGATGAGCCACGCAGCGGTCGCCTGGCATCGGTTGTGACATCTCACACTGTGCAACGTGCTAACAGCATCATTCGATCAAATCGGCGCGTCACATACAAGGAGCTATCACTGGAGCTACGAATTAGTGAAGGAAGTATGAATACGATAATTCAACAACTGCGATACTCAAAAGTGTGTTCACGGTTTGCTCCTCGCCAACTGACTCAAGATCACAAAGCCCAAAGAAAAGAAATTGCCTCTGAGTCGTTGGTTCAATACGAGACAGAAGGGGATGACTTCCTTTCACGAATTGTGACTGGGGATGAGACTTGGGTACACCACTTTGAACCTGAAACAAAACGCCAATCCATGGAGTGGCATCACGCAGACTCCCAACGCAAGAAAAAGTTCAAAATAGCTCGCTCTGCACGAAAGGTTATGGCCAGCATCTTCTGGGACATGAAAGGAGTGATTCTGGCGGACATTATGAAGAAAGGACAAACAATCAACTCAGAGGCATATATTTCTACCCTACAGAGACCCCAGAGACTTATAAAGTGAGTTCGACCAGAGTGAAAACTGGAAGACGTCCTTCTTTTGCACGATAACGCAACACCACACAACAGTTTACAAATAAGAGAGGTCATCACAAAAATGCGCTTGACTGTGTTACCCCACCCTCCATACAGCCCGGATCTGGCACCTTCAGACTTCCATTTGTTTGGGCCAATGAAGGATGCTATTCGTGAAAGAAAGTTTCAGAATGATGATGAGGTTGTTGAGGAGGTTAAGAGGTGGCTCCAGAGGAACCCAGCAGACTTTTACCAGCAAGGAATAAAGGCCCTTGTTTCGAGGTGGAGGAAAACCATAGAAAAGGATGGAGACTATGTGGAAAAATAAAAACTTGTAAAAAAGGTATGTAACTACTTGTGTTCAAAATTTCTGGAACTTACAAAGAACCTTGGAAAGAAAAAAAAGGGCCCTCGTGTATATATATATATATATGTACATGTGGGTAATTCAATAAGTATCCGCACTTTTTATTTTCACATCTGATAGATTATAAACACATCACTTCTCAACATAATCTCCTTGTTTCTCAATACACTTAGTCCAGCGATCTACAAGCTTCCTAATGCCATCACAAAATAATGTTTTTGACTGTGTACGTAGCCAGTCATGTACCGCCTCCTTCAGGTCATCATCGCCTTGGAATCGCTGACCTCTCAAAGCGTCTTTTAGTGGTCCAAACAGGTAAAAATCCGAAGGTGCCAGGTCTGGACCCCAGAACATACCACATATACTAACGTAATTGGAATTATCTGTTTGACAAAGATTTCACCTTATGCGAGCTAATTACTGAACAGTAATTATATGTGGTGAATCTGGCAACAATCTCCAACAGCTGGTGTGAATATTTTTCTAAACGTGTTCCATCATTGTCATACTGCTCAGTCAGATAAATTTAAAGAAATGCTAACACTAAATCAAACATACAACCGTATTCTAAATATGCGCTTAACCATTATTATTATTACAGTATACAGTATATGTAAACGAATATTTAAATTAAACATCTGATTCTTTCGCAATAAAAGTCAGATGACAACTCAGCCTACATTCTTGACGCATAACTGTCCCAGTAACTGTTTTCAGACCAATAATTAAGTTTTAACTATATATATATATAACTCTAGCACTCATTGATCTTAATTTGGTCTGTAGAAATTCAGCATATTAAAGTTGAATATATTAGTAGAATTATAACTTCTGAACATGGATGAAATAGGACATTTGATATAATTTCTTCTACAGCAGAAAAATAAACATGCTGAAAGCATGTAACAGTTATTTTAGTCGTACCAATAATCGAGTATTGTTCAGTACTCATCTGGACAAGGTGTTGTTCAAAGTCCCTGTTTAGAAGGCAACTTTTTCTTACATCAAATTACCCGAATGAGGCGGGATGCTGCAGAAGGGTCAAAGGCAGGTCGGTCTTCAATAGTTCGAAAACAAATGCAATCAATGTCAGGGATATATATACATATATACATACATACATGCATACATACGAGCATACATACATACATACATACGTATGTACGTATCACAAATGGGTCTCCTGAACATTTATAGTAAATAACGTAACCTTTTAGGCCTATGAATACCATCTTACAACAACCATTATGGCTTGTCTCGCATAAGTAATGCACTTCATTATAGACCTAATGAATTAGTGATATGAGCTTTAAGCATTTACCTGAGTGGAGATTGAAGTTCCTCCAACTCTAGCGCACCAGAAAACGTTGATTCTACCTGACACGTCACAAAATTGCTTATATATTACTGTATATATATATTGGTGGTGCAAATTAAACGTCCTCTATTTAGACTGCTGTCATTTCGCTTGCATTTATTTCAGAGTACTGAAATTTATAAAATTAATAGGTCTAATAAACATATTTACGTTTATTTCACAAGATATTTATGAGGGTATCACAAATGGAAGTCAGTTTCTAAACGTTTCAAATCAACGCTTAAAGAACGATCTTCGAGAGTGAAAAGTAATATATGAGCAAAAATAGCAGAACAAAATGTTCATGTGAAGAAAAAATATATAATTTACTCACATGATGCCATGCAAGGATCTTCTTAAATTCAGCAAGTCCTATTTTTGGTCGCTTATTTTCAGTGTTTTCAAAAACACTCGCATCATGTTGCATGCAATGTTGCATTGCAATTGCACTCGGAATATTTGCGGTCATACTACTGGGGCATATTATGCTGTCTATTTCAGTTACTTATTTCTTCCATGTCTCAAGAGCTAAAATTTCTCGGTGTTAAATTTCATTTTATTTTCTTCTGAACATCTGTATATTCTGTTTTTTTCCGTCTGCAGGGCTCAGGGCGGATTTACAGAGAGGGGGGAGCGATCGGCTCCCCAAACATGAGGCCTGTAAACCTTAAATGTAAAGAAAATGAAAGGAAGAAGGAGATCGGAAACATAAAAAGAGACAATGCAAAATTAGAGTGAAGCATCCTATAAAAATAATCGCTGTTGTTTTCCTTTGGACAATCTTCGTAAGTGTAATACAGTATATGAAGGAACGGTATCTCTGAACGTGCACACTGCGTGTAGAATGGCATGAAAAATAAGCAGGTCAGAATTTTGATGTTACGTTTGGTACTTTAATAAAGTTGTAGGTGTACCCCTTTTGGGTTACTTTTCAAGCAATGTGCAATTGTTTCAGAGGTATTTGTAAGCCACCAAGTAGGAATGCATGCACAGAAGTATGCTGATATACTGGGCAAAAGAGTGCATATAGGGGCACACTGATGTTCAAAAGTGAGCCATTTAATATATATTTTTCTTTATTTGCCCCTAATGATGATGCTTAATAAATAATAAAATAGTAATGTAAATGTTGTTGCGCTAATTTTATGCCTCACTGGAGCTCATCTTAAGGAAGTGACTTTTATGACCAAAACCAGATACCTCCCTGTATTCTTTATAGGCAGAACGAATATGTGATAATCGTTGGCAATTGTGTCACACCAGTTGCCTCCCAATGTATTATAATCTCAGTTTCTCCGCCCACCCCCAAAATTGTGCTTTGGGTCCGCCCCTGGCAGGGTTTCCACCTCTTCGCTATTTCTCATTTTTCTGCTGATATTTGTATGATCAGCAAAGGATGTTACTATTCTGTTGGTTACTTCACTGTCTATGTTTGTTAACATGACTAGCAGAGAACCCGCCATTCGTGCGGATAGCAAAAGTATCCCGGCCTACGGGCGGAATATTTTTGGTAGTTCCTGCGGAAGGCTGTCATTACCCTTCGGGTAACACATAGTGTACAGTAAAAAATAATATATTATTATAAGATTTCTTTTTATCTTTTTTTTTTAACGAAAATATTACGACTTAACCTAACCAATCGTCAAGGTTAAATTAATTATTTTTTTTTTACTGTAGTCAAAAATAATATATATATATATATATATATATATACACCTTTCAACCTTTCAAATGTTCCGTGCGATGATTCCTCATTTCACGAAGGTCAAGCTTGTCGCCCCTCCTCTCGAGATGGCCTGGTGAAGTAGAGAGTTGGTTTCTTTCACTATCCACCTCACATAGCCAGGTACGCCCGGCTCATTGGGGATTGTTCTGAGCCAGGCGTCTAATCTTCTTTTGAAGATGTCCATCGCAACACCACTCGAGTTCCTTAATTCCCTGGGCAGGTGATTAAACAGTCTTGGTCCTCTCACAACAAAACTATTTTCCTTCAGGGTTGAGGATGTTCCCCGTCTAGCCTTTAAGTTGGGAACACGACACAGTCTTCCTTTTCTACTTTCCATTGTTGTTTGGGGGGTTATAGGGTTCAGAGTAAGATTAGCGGCTGGTGTCTACATTATTTTCCAAATGTAAATAATGGTGTACCTCTCTCTCCTTCTTTCAAGTGAATATACTGTAGTAGGGCGGGTCATACTATGCATTTTTTTAAATCTATGGAGAGGGGTGTTCAAATGACATATTTTGGTGTATAGAACACAATTCTGAAGAAAATATTTAATTCTGATAACCCTAACCTACATCATTTTGCAGTTGATTATTATTAAATTGTTGATTATTTTACTATTGTAGTTACCCCAGAATATGTCTTCTCACGTTTTCTATCATGGCTGCTCACGTTATCTCTCATAGAGCATTGTTCTAACTAATTCATATAAACACATATAATGTAATTCATATAATAATAATAATATTTAAATACTCAAATAAAAAGGTGTGCCATTCCACTTAATTGTAATTATCATACAGTTTGGTATATGAAATATTTTGACGGTTTTCTGGCAGAAGAGAAGGTTGGAAATAAGGGACCCCACCAAATAGGGGGTCCTGATCTACCAGAGCACAAGAGACAGGTGAGGACATTGAAAAGGCAGTGGATGGAAAGGAAGGCAGAGAAAAGGAGAAGGAGCAAGGAGGAAAGTGCTGCAGTAGCAGAGAAGGCAGCCAGGAAGGATGTTAAGAGATTTTTGGCAGATGGTGATGAGGATCTGGAATTGGAGAGAAGTGGTGATGAAGATGAGTTTGTTCCTGAAGTTGAGCTCTTCCCTCAAACTAACCCTGAACCAGCAGCTTCGGCAAAGGTACAGAAAAACTATGATGAGATTCAAAACATTGCCCTTGCTAGTGTAAGGTATGGCATAGGGCTGAGGCCAACTGCAGCGATAGCAACAGCAGCTCTGATTGACGCAGGAATCATCACAGAAGACAATACAAGTAAAGTGATTGATAAGAGCAAGGTCAAGAGAGCACAGGAGAAGTTGATGAGAGAGAGCTGGGGGAACAGTTCGAGAAGAAGTGCAGGGAGGAGGGGGGGATCTCTTGCATCCTCTTTGATGGGCGGATTGACCTGACCAATGTGATGATGGAAGCTGAGGGCAGTGACCAATCTTTTCCCGCAAAGATCAAGGAAGAACACTATAGTGTTGTTAGTGAGCCTGGCAGCTACTATCTGTTCCACTTTACCCCAGAGAAAGCAACTAAAGAGGAGTCACATGCGGAGAAGATTGCTAAGGTCCTGTTTGCCTGGCTGAAAGAGAGGGGTTATGATAAGACCTTGTTGGCCATTGGAGGAGACTCAACAAATGTCAACACTGGTGTGAAAGCTGGAGTAATGCGGAAGCTGGAGCTGCACCTGGGGAGAAAGCTGGTCTGGTTGGTGTGCAACCTGCACACTGTTGAACTTCCCCTGCGCCATCTCATTGTTGACCTTGATGGCCCTACTCTGTCAGACAAAAAATTATCCGGGCCAATAGGAAAGCTCCTTGATTCTGCTACAGACTTTGATATCAATCCAAACTTCACCCGAATCTCTGTTGGCCCTCCACTGATCAAGCTTCCTGACAAGGTCATTCAAGATCTCTCAACTGATCAATACTATGGCTATAAAATTGTCTGTGCAGTCAGGGATGGAGTACTTCCTGCAGGGCTGGCTCTGTTAGAGATAGGACCAGTAAACCACAGCCGCTGGCTCACCACAGCGAACAGACTTCTCAGGCTCTGGGTGTCAAAGCACGGACTTAAAGGAAAGAACCTGAAGATTCTGCAATTCATTGTGGAATTCATCATTGGAGTGTATTAGCTGTATTACCCATGTTGGTTCAACGTGAAGGTCAAGCACTCCTGGATCGAAGGGCCTAGGCACATCCTCTTTCAGCTGGACTGCCTCAAGTCCCAGAGAAAGGAGGTGCTGGATATTGTGATGCCAACTGTGAGAAGATCTGCTTGGTATGCCCACAGTGAAGTCATCCTCCAAACACTACTCTGCTCTGAGGATCAGAAGGAGAGGATTGAAGGGGTGGAGAGAATCCTGGCCATCAGGGGAGAGGGGGACCCGGACACTCAGCTGGGGGACTCCTCTGTTAGGAGCAGAAGGACACCTGACATCAATTGTGATGCTTCCAGCATCGGTGACTTGATCAGCTGGTCAGAAGGTGTGTCAGAGCCACCTCTCACCTGCTCTCTAAGCACCTCAGAGGTGAAAAACTTCATCAACACCCCCATGGAGGTGCGCAACTGGCCTTGCCACACACAAAGCATTGAAAGGGTTGTTAAAATGGTGACTGAGGCTTCTGCTAAGTACTTCTCACAGGAAAAGAGGGATGGAGGGATCAGGGCTCAGGAGACCAGCAGGAAGCTGATGTCCAAGTCTGAGTCAAAGCAGGATTTGTGCAACCTGGCAAAGTTCAAGATGTCAGGAGAATGATCTTTGTAATTATATCCAGTGATATACATGCAGTTCACCTATTAATAAATATATGTAAAGTTGATTTGGCCTTGTTAATATAAATGATTTACCTTATATCTTTTAATATATTATAAAGGGGTTCAAAAGGGTAAAATTGGCAATTTAGAAATACAAAATGATATAGGTTAGAGTTATCCTATCCAAAAAATAAGCTCATATTTGAATTCCCCATGTAAAAACACATAATTTAGACACCCCTGATGGTAGGATTTCCTTCAGATTCATGTTGTCACCTGAGTACGACCCGCCCTAATACTGTAGGGTTAATTCACATAACCTTTCCCAGTAATTTACTCGTAGTTCTTTGCATCTATTAATCATGGCTATGAAGCTTCTCTGAATCCCTTCTAGCTGTCTAATGTCTTCTTTTTTATATAGGGATGATAGGACCGAGCAGTATTCCAACTTAGGTATGATCAGTGTTTTCAATTGATAAATCATTTTATTCCTATCCCTTCGTTTAAAGGTTCTCAGTATCTGCCCAGTTATTCTCTTTCCTCTGTTTACTGCTATCTTATTTTGTATTTCAAATTTCGCATCATCAGTCATTGAAACTCCTAAATCTTTTGCTTTAGAATTCCTCTGAATTTCCTGTGCATTTGGGGTATAGTATTCCATAGATTTTAGGTCCTCCCTTTTTCTGTATCTTAACAGTTGAAATTTCTCAGTGTTAAATTTCATATTGTTTTCTTCCGACCACTTGTAGATTCTGTTCATGACTGTTTGTAGGAATCCTCTATCCTCTGGGTTTCTTATTTTTGTACTAGTCTTTGTGTCATCGGCAAAGGATGTTATTGTGCTGTCTCTGGTAACGTCCTTATCTATGTCAGTTAGCATGATTATGAAGAGTAATGGAGCTAATACTGTTCCTTGTGATACTGAGCTGGGGACCTCTGATTCTGATGAAGATATCCCTTGAACTGTAACGACTTGTCGCCGCTCACTAAGAAAATGATATAATCATTTTCCTACTTTTCCTGTTATTCCCATATACTGTATTTCAATTTATGTACTATGATTCCATGGTCACACTTGTCGAACACCTTGGCAAAGTCTGTGTATATTACATCATAGTTTTCATTACTTTCAAGTGCATTAATAATGTTGTTGTAGTGTTCCATTAGTTGTGATAGGCATGATCTGCCTGATCGGAATCCATGTTGGTTATCATTTAATTTTTTCTGAGTTTCCAAAAAGTCAGATTTTTTCTCTAACTATTCTTTCAAAAATTTTAGTGAGATGAGGTGTAAGTGACCCTGGAATATAGTTTTTTGGCCTTGGATCGATCTCCTTTATATATTGGAACTATGTTCGCTCTCTTCAGGATGCCCGGTATTGCTCCCGTATCTTGTGATCGTCTCGGTTTTTGATCAGTGTGGCATTCCATTTGTCCGGTCCTGCTGCCGAGTGTGCTTTTAGTTTCCCTATACCTTGTGTAATATCATCTGTCGTAAAGTCGAAGTCCGTTATAGTTTCCCCTTGTAGTTCTTCAAAGAACGCGTTCTATCGCATATCAGCTTTCAGTTTTTGGGATACTAAAAGATGATTCGTACTGAGCTCTTAATATTTCAGATACTTCTGTTAGATCATCAAATAAAGCATCGTCTTCATTTTTAAAAGGCCCGATAGTCGTGTGATTTTTCGACTTTCTCTTTGCAAAATTATAGAAGTACTTTAAATTAACCTTTATCGCTTCTGTGGCGTCGTCTTCTTCTTTTTCTGTATGCTTCTCAATTACGTCCGGATGACGCAATCTTTATTCTGCAGTTTATCATTTAATATGTTTCTGATGTTGTTGTCTTTGCAGTTTCTTAATTTTGCAGTCACTCTTTTTCTCTTTTGGAACATTGACCTCTTTTGTCTCTCGAACTGCTTCTCTTTCCTCTTTGTTGCATTTTTGGGACATGTCTTTCCACAATTTCCAGCGTCTTCTCCTCCAAGGTCATTAGCATCTCTTCCGTTGTCTTGGCCTTTCTTTTAACATTAAATTAACCAACTGGTTAGGTTAATTGAATGCCCGGTTAGGTCAACTGTATGCCCTTGACGATTGGTTAGGTTAAGTCGTGATATTTTCGTTAGTTTTAACGAAAATATCACGACTTAACCTAACCAATCGTCAAGTGCATACAGTTGACCTAACCGGGCATTCAATAATTTTCCCGTAGGTTTCGATTAATTTCGTTAGTTTTAACGAAAATATCACGACTTAACCTAACCAGTCGTCAAGGGCGACAGTTGACTTAACCGGGCATTCAATAACCTAACTGGGCATTCAGTAATTTTCCCGTAGGTTTCGATTAATTTTGAATAACTTTTACCTCATAATTTTTTCTCTCGAGGAGCCGTTTCCGTGTTTTTGGGTGGAACTGATACACAGACAGACAGACAGACAGCATATATATTAGATTTTTAAAAATTCAAATTTTTGTCATTAAAAAATATAATTTTGCTTGCTTAATCGTAAATGCATTGAGTTAAAAGCACGCGCTAGAGCTCCGTCCATTTTATGACGTATCCATGATGTCACTATCTTTCAAGCAATCTGGAATACAGAAGGACGGACAGACGGATGGACGGACAGAACTCCTTTTTGATAGTATATCATAGATAATGAATAGGAGTGGGGCTAATACGGTTTTCTTCTGGTACTGAGCTGCGTACTTCCGATACTGATGATGACATATCTTGAATTTTTACTACTTGCTAACGTTATATATATATATATATATATATATATATATATATATATATATATATATATATATATATATATATATACTGTATACACAGTATATATGATGCAAACCCACAAGGAAAAAAAGAAAAGCGACTCCAAGGCTTATCGTGTATTTAATAGTACACTTCGTCAGGAAAAAGCAAAAAATTATCTGTACAGCGTAAACAAAATAGTTAGGAAGGATTAGCTAAAAATTAACAAGTACAGATAAAATGGAAAAAGTATTAACTGGAAAAATTTGAGAATAAAACAGAATAAGACAGCACAAATACGCGTGCAGGAGGTCAAATAATTGCTAATGCATTGTTTAACCAAATGTATTGATATAATCATAGTATTGATTGGGAAAGTTCTAAAATTCTTGTTAAAAATAAGAACATAATTGAAAGGAACTATTCTAGACTGTACATTGATCTATTTTATAAATAATTTCAATAACAACTCGGGAACGTATAAAATTAACTGCATCTTGTTAAAATACCTTTTGCCTTTTATCAGTACTTCTTAACTGTTTGCTAATCCCTCGTAACTGTTCCGTTTAGGCTGTACAGTGTACAGATATATTTATTTTTGGCTTCTTGCCTTTTCCTTTCATTCCCTGACGAGGTGTACTGTTGAATACACGAAAAGACTTGGAATCGATTTTTTTTTGTTTTTTTTTAATGATTTGCATCATTTATTTATTTTATGTGCTTAATTTTGAAATTCATCCTCTCTCTCTCTCTCTCTCTCTCTCTCTCTCTCTCTCTCTCTCTCTCTCTGTATATATATATATAAACACACACACTTTATTTCGTACCAGATATACGACAATTATTTATTATCTCATTAGTGTATAATAAGCCTTTTTTTTTTCAAATTTACAGTTTCGTTCGCCTATTCTGACCATGAAGCGGCTCGCATGAAGCGGCTCGCAGTACAAGCAATGAAATATTAAATTTTGTGTTATATAAATTGCATTGCAACTCTGAATGTTGGCTTCCTGCTTTTATTTCCATGAATGTTTGAAAGAATACGTGCGCTGAATCTTCCAGAAAAATGTACTTGCATCTAACTGTCACTTTTAAAGTTACTCGGTTTGTCTTTCCCAAATTTGTGAAGTCAAAACTAATGAGACCTAAATTTTCTTTTGTATTTTCATCTCAGCCCAGATTACTTACCTAATTTCGTTTAATATACAGTATGTGCAATGTGACCATCTATTTGTTTTGTTGAATATATCGTTTATCAAATTTCCGTTCATGTAACACTATATAGCCAGTGAAGACATGAGGTCAGGGATTGAATCCTGATGATCTGGTACAGTAATAATAATAATATAATAATAATAATAATAATATAATACAATGGGCCGCATTAGTTGGTTGAGCGCGTGGCCAGTTTTGGTTCTCGTAACTGGTTATTATATAATTTGTATAGACTGAAAAACCGAAACACACCGTCGTTGGAAACAATCCGTATTGTATTCCTCGGTTATAAAACGTATATTCGTAACTCGCACGACAATATCAGCATAACTAAAGGTACGATTATAGTCACAGGTTGTAAGATTGGTAATTACAAAACGCGCATTTATGATATTATACGATTGATTTAATGGGGTTGTTCAACTTCCTTCGCGATAATTTGGGTCATATGAGGAAGGGGGCCTAAATTTTTACGGGGGATCCGAACCACGGGTATCTACATAATCTCGACGCGGAAGACGGTCTCCATCGAACTACAGTACTACTATTCGAGATTAACTTCGCTGATCGACGGGAGGTGTGTCACGACATTGGCCACGATATAACCCTGACCCATACGAGAGAGAGAGTTTTATAATTATATGCGACGAGAGAGAGACGTTTTATAATTATAAACGATTAGATACACGCGCCGTCTAAGTATAAAACGTAATACATTTATAACATTTAATAATATAATAGTTACATTCCATTTAATCATGGCCTCTGAACACATTTTGCTTGGAATTCACCTCAAACTTCAGCTTATACGACTGCAACACGACAACCTCGAACGCAGCGTTGTCTCACGCACAGCTTCGTTGTCATCGTTGTTATTAGAAGCAAAATGAAAGCAATTCATCATCTTTTACTTTGCAGAACTTATCTTTACGTTGGAACAACCACTGCTCAGAGTATTTACCTTATTTAAACTTAAATAAAATCAGCATTAATAAATAAATATTAAATTCTAGGCTCTAATTTCGTGTACATTTACATACATAAATCGAAAACCATTAAGCAGTTTCTTTAATATACACAAGAGCAGAGGATCCTTCTTACACAGTTTTTTTCCTCGTATAAAAAACCTAGCAGATTTGGAATGAACGATGGACGTGTTTCCTATACCGCTTGCGAGCAAAATTTAATTACAGTCGGTCCAATTGGATTGGAATGACAAAATCGGTTTAAGTGCGACGTTGAATAACTTCCACGAGTAAATTCACCTCAAGTTTGTATTCACTGACGAAACGAAATTCAAATTGGGAGGGGAGACACTTTTACATGACCATTATCTGCTATACTTCGATCGTGGACCGCTCTCTCTCTCTCTCTCTTTTCACACAGACACACACACACAAACACTATATACATATATATAGATATATATATATATATATATATATATATATATATATATATATATATATATATAATGTTTGAGTTGTTTAACCTCTTTCGTGACGGCAAATGCCATGTGATGGAGGAGATTATATACAGCTTTACGTGGAATCCAAACTACAGGTCGGTACATCATCTGAACGCAGAGAACGGTCACCCATCCAACTGCTGAACTGACCCAACGTCGCTAAACACAATTTATCGAACGGAAAGCAGTACTGCAACATGGCCAGCATGCGTGACGTAGTCATATATACACATATTTTTTTCTTTTGCCTTTTCTGTTGTAAATATGGTATTTGCTTCCAGCTCACCAACGAAATAATTGCAATTTGTTGCAAAAAACAAATGTTAACGATTGCGCAAATTGCAACATCTTCCTACATTCCCATCATTTAAAATAATTTAAAGCATTTTAACATCCTCACATTTTATATATATATATATATATATTATATATATATAGAGAGAGAGAGAGAGAGAAAGAGAGAGAGAATGTATTGTATACAAGAGGTACGACTATTTTCGTGCTTTTAGCTATGCATATAAACAAGCAAGCTTTGTTTTTAAACCTATTGAATGGCGTTCATTAACTGTAATGCTTCTATTTATCCTGTCCACCTCCTTTTTTTAAAAAACTCTTTATTTAAACTGATTGTTGTTATATTTTAAATGTTTGTTTACGAGGAGGGGAAACTTAAATAAAGTCAGAATTTTATGTACAATGTAAAATTAATGATACGCCATAAATATTTTTGGTGGCATTCCGTAGTTACTATATAAAAAAGACTGTATGTACTGTATATACACAGTACATATATATATATACACACACAGGGTGTCCACATTGAAAGTTAACAACTTTAAAGCACCATAATTATATGTATATGTATGAATGTTGAAACTGAAGGAAAGCATCACGGAGCGATAGCCCCCGTCACAGCTGCGATGTGAACAATTGTGTGATGCGTGATGTGAGTCGTGATGCCTTCAACTTCAACATTCACACATTCAATCTAAAACACGAGACAGAAACTTAATTATATGATGTGGCATCTGTGCATATTTCAACATTCACACATTTATACAATATAATTACGATGCTTCAAAGTTGTTACCTTTCAATGTGGACACCCCTGTATATATATATATATATATATATATATATTCTATATATATATATATATATATTATATTATATAAGTTATTTCTCCGCTAAAGTTTCAAGATTGAAATAGCTTTTATAACTTTTAATAAATAATAAGTTATTCTTGGCGTGAGGATTTTCGTATTATTTCTTTTAAAGGAGTCACTCTCCAAATCATTTTT